>VIAB01007629.1:85036-101179 GCA_009801035.1 Oophaga pumilio | reverse complement strand
ACAGCCGGAGAGCTAGCTACACCTAAAGATAGAAACAGGAAACTTAACTGCCCTGCAGTAGAGCCCCAAAGGAGTAGGCAGCCCCCAAACACATAATGACTGTTAGACAAGACGAAACAGCAACGCAGGCAGAAAATAGAGTGAGCAAACGCTGGGGCCAAACACTGCCTAAATAGGACAGGACAGAATACTATCTGCAACCCAGCAAAACCCTAGCAAAACTTCCAACACTTCTGATTTCAAAAATGCTGAGATCACATGATCTCGCCACCCACTAAATCAGATCTCAGTGTGAACAAGGCTAACCCGCAGCCATTCAAAAAGCAGGGAAAGAGCGATTGAACAAATAACAGGTGCAACTGAAAAACAGAGAGTAGCACAGGCCCCAGGAGGGGACCCGGCTAACCTCCACAAAGGTGCAGACAAAAATGGAAAGAGCAAACACAATATAAACAAGCAGAATATATTTTATCTGAAGGTAGCAGACAAAGGCAAGACACCAGCAGACTTCCAAATGAACCAGGAAACAACAATTGATCACCGGCGAGGATCATGGGAAGGCAGCTCCCTTATATCAGCCCAGTCAGTGACTCCTGATTGCCAGCCATCGCTGGCAGGAGAGGAGGACCTGTCATTAGATACAGCTTCAGTACTGTCAGCAACCACCAGAGGGAGCCTCAGCTCAGAAATTGTCTTCAACACGTTCACAACAGTACCCCTTTTTCTTCTTATTATATTCTGGTGTGATCCTTACTGAGCCTGTGAGAGTCTGTCGGTTACTCCGGAAATAGATATGGAGATTTAAAAATTACCCCAACACTGTAAACAGCTGTACGCTACTGATACATTACCCTTTTTCTACTTTTTATATTCTGGTGTGATCCACACTGAGCCTGTGAAAACCTGTGTCTGACTCTGGCAAAATATACGGAGATTTACAATTACCCCAACACTGTATACAGCTGTACGCTTCTGATACATTACCCTTTTTTCTACTTTATATATTCTGGTGAAAAGACAAAGAGAACAATAGAGCCAAACAGTGTTCAATCATTATATAAAAATTCTAATTTTATTAATGCCAAGTTTAAAATATCAAAATATCAAGAAAAATGGTACCAATGATACATACAGCAAATAGTAAACCCCCACCCCCTCAAAAATTCCCAAATGTATATCTCAAATCAGAAGGGGGACAGTACAATACTGGAATATGTGACAGTACAAAAAATCAATCATATAATATTAATAATTTCCAATTTTCATGATGGTAAAGAACAATCGAAGTAATAATAATAGTATTACACAATTCCCAGGATTAAAAAGATCCCCTTAGTGAGTAATCTCAATAAGAGAAAATACCGCAGTGATTGTCTGGCAAAATGAGAACAGCTGGTCATGTAGTGACATTTCGTTCCTAACTGTCATAATGGTGCTCCACTTCATGAAAAAAAGGAGAAGAGAGCAGCATGACAAACCAATGGTATGGCAATAGTTGTCCAGCTACACAAGAACAGCAAGTTATGCAGTGACATGTCGCTCCAAATTATTACAATAGTACTCCACTTCATGAAAAAAGGAGGACCATCATGACAAGCTAGCACAAAAGGCAGGTAAGGTATATAATATGTATATATAGTATGTCCTCCTCTAAGTTCCTTTGCGGTAAGCTCAGGCATGATTTAGCTTTCATTTGGTGGGATTGTGTAAAATGACTCTATGACGATCACAAGTGATATTTAATTATATACCTTACCTGCCTTTTTGTGTTAGCTTGTCATGATGGTCCTCCTTTTTGATGAAATTGAAGAGGAGGTGATGGATGACCCAAATGTTGACCCGGATTGGCATCCATTGGGGTAAGAGGGTGCAGCTGGCAATAGCTCCGAAGAGAAGGATCCGCAGTAGGCATCGACATTGCAGCAGCGTTTATCTGGCAGGCCCGTAGCAGTACAAAAACGTGTTAAAAAAACAAAAAAGAGTTGCAGGACAGCTTGGCCAGACGGCAAAATTAGCACAGCGTGCATTCCCTGAAAATTTATACCATAGTAGGAAGAATCCAGTGTGGCACTTTTTTGACCAAAATCCTATTGATGAGGCAAAGGTTATCTGTAAGAAGTGCGGAAGGACCTTTAGCCGAGGGAAAAATATCATAAATTTGAATACCAGTTGCATGCTTAGAGATTTAATGAACATGCACATGCAAGCGGGGGTGGACTACAAAATCTACAAATCCCACCCCCAGGGTCGGCGTCAGCACCTAGCGCACCCTGGCAAGTGCCGGTTCCCTGAGCAGGTGGGGGGGGACGAATCATGGGGGACGGCACTGGCACAGGACCCCTCATAGTACAAAAAAGTGTCTCTGACGGTGGGAGGCCCCACTCACCGTCAGACACACCAGCATACTATGAGGGGCCCTGGGCCAGTGCCGTCGCCCACGAGTCGGCCCCCCTGCTTGCTCAGGGCCCCAGCACTTGCAATACTTACCTCTCCCTGCTCCACCGCTGTGACGTCTTCCGCGTTTTCTGACAGTGACATTCAGGTTAAAGAGCGCGATGATGTCACGTCTGTACGTCCTCTGCCTAAACAGTCCAAGTGCAGAGAGCTGTAAGATGGTGATGCAGAGGAGTCCAGAGTAGAGCAGTGCACAGCGAGGAGAGGTATTATATTTTTTTATATGTTTGGAGCAATATATGGGGAGCCTTATACACTGGAGAATTATATATGGGGCCCAGCATACACTTGAGCAACATAGATAGGGCCTATCTTACACTGGAGCATTCTAAATGGGGGACATCAGACTCTGGAACAGCATTTACGGGGCTCATTATACACTGGATCATTAATAATGGGGCCCTTTATATATGGAGCATGATTTTGGCCCATAAGACACTGGAGCATCATCCATGGGGCCCATCATATACTGGAGCATTCTAAATGGGGCAGATCAGACACTGGAGCATCATCCATGGAGCCCATCATATACTGGAGCATTCTAAATGGGGCAGATCAGACACTGGAGCAGCATCCATGGGGCCCATCATATACTGGAGCATTCTAAATGGGGCCCATTATATATGGAGCATTATAATGGCCCATAAGACCCTGGAGCATCATCCATGCGGCCCATCATATACTGGAGTATTCTAAATGTGGCACAGATCAGACACTGGAGTTGCATATCCGGGGCCCATTACACACTGGAGCATTATAAATGGGGCCCATTATATATGGAGCATTATAAATGGGGCCCATAAGACACTGGAGCATCATCCATGGGGCCCATCATATACTGGAGAATCATATGGGGTTCATTATTTATGGGGCATCATCTAGGGTATGGAGCATCATATGGGGCACATATGGGGCCTATTCTGTATGGAGCATTATATGGAGCGAATTCTGGATGGAGCAATATATGGGGCCCATCATATACTGTATGGAGCTTTATATGCGACTCATTATATTGTATGGAGCAATATGTGAGGCTCATTCTACTCTATGGGGACTGTCCTATACTTTATGGCACATTATATGGTAATATACTGAAGCAGTATGTGGAGCTCATCATATACTGAATGGAATATTATATGGGACCAATTATTCTGTATGGAGCAATATATGGGGCTCATTATTCTGTATGGCGCACTATGTGGTGGCCATAATACTGTATGGAGGAATATACTGTCCGGTTTTTGAGCTATTGTAGATTTTAACATAGATATCAGTCATGTCATGTAAGGAGTGAAGTATTTTTCATTGTACTATACCTACATTTCTGTGCCTTATTGGAGCATGATGAATTGTGGTATGTGTTAAAGGGGCCCACTGACACTCTTTGGCCCGGGGCACACAAAACCCAGGAGCCAGCCCTACCCCCCTCAAGTTTTGCTAAATAACCCCCAATTTTCAATGCGTAACTATTAATTTTAAAGTTAATTAAGGTTGCCAAGCTTAACCCCTTAACGACCGCCGATACGCCTTTTCACGGCGGTCATTAAGGGTACTTAAACCACAGCGCCGTTAATTAACGGCGCTGTGGAAAAAGTGAATAGCGCCCCCCACAGTCGGATTTTCTCCGGGGTCTCGGCTGCCAGGGGTAGCCGAGACCCCAGAGAACATGAATCGGGTTGGTTTTTACCAACCCCGATGTTGCGATCGCCGTTATTAACCCTATAACGGCGATCGCAACAACAAAAAAAATGATGTGCCATTTAATTTCTCTCTCCTCTGATGTGATCGGACATCAGAGGAGAGAGAAATAGGGTCCCCGATCCCCCCTTTGTGGCCCCTGGTGGTTTTAGGGCCCTCCTCTGTCCCCCGGTGCTGCCACAATGCTCCAAAATGGCGGGCGCATGCGTAGTGCGCCCGCCGCGATGTGAAGGGGGGTTTGGCGATTTTCTCTGGGGTCTCGGCTGCATGACAGCGTAGCAAACACTGCTTCTGATTCGGCGGTAAAATCATTCTGCCGGTTAGACAGCCGCGGTTCCCACATTGTCAAATGACAGCGTGAGCCCATAGCTGTGATCATAGGTATACAGTTTACCTCCGTTCTCTTGCATGGACTGATGGGACTACGGCTCCTATCAGCCTAGACCTGCTGTCGCTAATAACAGTGAGAGCAGGAGCAGCAGTTTTTATCAGCCGGTGACTGCGCTCTAAATAAATAATAATTAAAAAAATAACAACATGGGTTCCCCTGTATTTTTGATAACCAGCCAGTCAAAACTGACAGTTGGGGCTGCAACCCTCAGCTGTCAGCGTTAGCAAGGTTGGTTATCAAGAATAGAGGGGTCCCCGCACTGTTTTTTTAAATTATTTAAATAATTTAAAAAACAATATGGGGTCCCCCCGTTTTTGACAATCAGCCTTGCTAAAGCAGACAGCAGGGGACTAGCATTCTAAAGCTACTAAGGGGCCATGGATATTGCCCCCCCCAGCCTAAAAATAGCAGCCCACAGCTGCCCAGAAAAGGCGCATTTATTAGATGTCCCAATTCTGGCACTTTTCCTGACTCTTCCCACTTGCCCTGTAGAAGTGACAAGTGAAGTTTATATTTGTGGGGTTTATGTTACCTTTGTATTGTCCAATTCCATTAAGCCCATGGCTTAGTAATGGAGAGGCGTCTATAAGATAACTATACATTACTAATCCTAAATTTTGCAATTATCAAACTTTGAATTTTTATTCCCTTAAAACAGAGAAATATGTCACACAAAATAGTTGCTAAATAACATTTCCCACATGTCTACTTTACATCAGCACAATTTTGGAACCAAATTTTTTTTTTGTTAGGAAGTTATAAGGGTAAAAAATTGACCAGCAATTTATAATTTTTACAACAAAATATACAAAGCCATTTTTTTTAGGGACCAAATACCCAAAAATGACACCATTCTAAAAAACTGCACCCCTCAAGGTACTCAAAACCACATTCAAGAAGTTTATTAACCCTTCAGGTGCTTCACAGGAGCTGATGCAACATGGAAGGAAAAAATGAACATTTAACTTTTTAGTCACAAAAATAATCTTTTACAAACAATTATTTTATTTTAACAAGAGTAAAAGGAGAAAATGGACAGATAAAGTTGTTGTGCAATATCTTCTGAGTACAGCAATACCCCATATGTGGGGGAAAACCACTGTCTGGGCGCACGGCAGGGCTCGGAAGGGAAGGAGCGGGGTTTGTCTTTTTCAAACCAAAATTGGCAGGAATTGAGATTGGACGCTATGTCGGGTTTGGAGAGCCCCTCATGTGCCTAAAGAGTGGAAACCCCCACAAGTGACACCATTTTGGAAACTAGACCCCCTAAGGAACATATTTAGAACTGTTGTGAGCACTTTGAACCCACAAGTGTGTCACTAATGTTTATAATGCCTGGGTGTGAAAAAAATTTTTTTTCCACAAAAATGATTTTTTTAGTCCCCAATTTTTGATTTTTCATAAGGAAATTGGACCCCAGTAGTTGTTTGGGTGAACGGCAGGGCTCGGAAAGGAAGTAATGACGTTTTGGAATGCAGACTTTGATGGGTGTCATGTTCAGTTTGTAGAGCCCCTGATGTGCCTAAACAGTGGAAACCACACATAAGTTACCCCATTTTGGAAACTAGACCCCCTAAGGAACATATCTAGACCTGTGGTGAGCACTTTGAACCCCCAAGTGCTTCACACAAGTTTATAATGCCTGGGCATGAAACTGAAAAATCCTATTTTTTTCCACAAAAATGATCTTTTAGTCACCAATTTTTTATTTTCCCAAGGGTAACAGGAGAAATTGGACCCCAAAAGTTGTTGTACAATTTGTTCTGAGTACGCTGAAACCCCATATGTGGGAGAAAACTACTGTGTGGGCACATGTCGGGGCTCGGAATAGCAGTAGTGACGTTTTGTAATGCAGACTTTGATGGAATGGGCTGCGGGTGTCATGTCGTGTTTGGAGAGCCCCTGATTTACATAAACAGTGGAAACCCCCATAAGTGACCCCATTTTGGAAACTAGACCCCCAAAGGAACTTATCTAGATGTGTGGTGAGCACTTTGAGCCCCTAAGTGCTTCAGAGAAGTTTATAACGCCCAGGCGTGAAAACAAAAAAATCATATTTTTTCCACAAACATGACATTTTAGTCCCCAGTTTTTTATTTTCCCAAGGGTAACAGGAGAAATTGGACCCCAAAAATTGTTGTCCAGTTTGTCCTGAGTACGCTGGTATCACATATGTTGGGAGGAACCACTATTTTGACACACGTCAGGGCTTGGAAGGGAAGTAGTAACGTTTTGAAATGCAGACTTTGATGGAATGGTCTGAGGGCATCATGTTACGTTTGCAGAGTCCCTGATATGCTTAAACAGTAGAAACCCCCACCAGTCACCCCATTTTCGAAACTAGACCCCCCAAGGAACTTATCTAGAAGTATGGTGAGCACTTTGAACCCCCAAGTGTTTCACAGAAGTTTATAACGCAGAGCCGTTAAAATAAAAAATAATTTTCTTTTCCACAAAAATAATTTTTTTGCCCCCAATTTTTTATTTTCCCAAGGGTAACAGGAGAAATTAGACCCCCAAAGTTGTTGCGCAAATTTTCCTGAGTACGCTGATACCCCATATGTTGCGGTAAACCACTGTTTGGGCACATGTCAGGGCTTGGAAGGGAGGGATCACCGTTTGACTTTTTGAACGCAAAATTGGCTTGAATCAATGGTGGTGCCATGTCGCGATTGGAGACTCCCCGATGTGCCTAAACAGTGGAAACCCCTCAATTCTAACTCGAACCCTAGCCCCAACACACTCCTAACCACAACCCTAACCCCAACAAATCCCTAACCCTAATCCCAACCCTAACCATAACCCAAACCCCAACACACCCCTAACCCTAAACCCAACCCTAACCATAACCCTCAACCAGAAGCCTAGCCCTAATCCCAACCCTAACCCTAGCACACCCCTAACCCTAATCTTAACCCTAATCCCAACCCTAACCCTAATTCCAACCCTACCCCTAATTCCAACCCTAAACCTAATTCCAACCCCAACGCTAATTCTAACCCTAACCCTAATTCTAACCCTAACCGTAATTCTAACCCTAACCCTAACCATTATGTAAAAATAAAAATAAATATATTTTCTTTATTTTATTTGTCCCTACCTATGGGGATGATAAAGGGGGGGTATTTGCTATTTTTTTATTTTGATCACTATGATAGGGTCTGTCACAGTGATCAAAATGTCCCTGAATGAATGAATGAATCTGCCGGCTGGCAGATTCGGAGGGTGCACTGCGCATGCACCTGCCATTTTGGAAGATGGTGGCGCCCATGATCGATGACGAAGGGACACCGGGAGGGACGCCGGGACTTGGAAAGTACGGGGGGGATTGGAAGGCGGGGGAGCGAAGGGAAGGGGAGGGGAAGCAGATGCTGACGGCGGCGGCAGATCCCCGCTGTCAGTCGGTGGAGGGGTCAGATTACTGTCTCCAGCCATGAACGATGATATTTCAGCATCGGCCATGGCTATATTGTAATATTTCCCCAACTTTCATTGGTGAAATATTACAATCGCTCTAATTGGCTGTTTCACTTTCAACAGCCAATCAGAGCGATCGTAGCCATGGGGAGGCAAAGCCACCTCCCTAGGGTGAAGCACAACTCTTCCTGTATTTGCGGGTCAGGTGACATTTCAGTGACCCTGGTCACCCGACCCACAGGAACGCGATTTATACCATGATGCCTACATAGGCGTCACAGGTCGGGAAGGCACAGGTTTTAATGACGTCAACGTAGGCGTCATGGGTCAGGAAGGGATTAGAGTCACAGAGCCTATTTTTACAGAGGCATCAGGCAGCATCAATCTGCTTAAAGGGCCATTATTAAACAGTGGGTCTCCGAAAGTGTTATAGCCTTTGCAGTGAGTGGATGGGCTGCCAAGAATTACGACACACCCCAATACCCCCCTCATGAGATGTCCAGGATGGCTTCCATAAAAAATGTTGCATTCAATGCAAGGCCTGCTCTGCTACCAAGTCATATGCATCCCAATAAGCCTTTGAACCAAGGTACTGGATGGGCCCAGGAAAATCCACTTTACATTATTCATTTTGTACTCCAATTCTGTGTTTTTTTTTTGCATTGAATGCAAGGCCTGCTCTGCTATCAAGTCATATGCACCCCAATAATCCTTTGAACCCAGGTACTAGATGGGCCCACAAAAATCCACTTCACATTATTCATTTTATACTCCAATTCTGATTTTTTTTGCATTGACTGCAAGGCCTGCCCTGCTACCAAGTCATATGCACCCCCAATAAGCCTTTGAACCCAGGTACTGGATAGGCCCAGGAAAATCCACTTCACATTATTCATGTTGTCCTCCCATTCTGTATTTTTTGTCATTGACTGCAAGGCCTGCCCTGCTACCAAGTCATATGCACCCCAATAAGCCTTTGAACCCAGGTACTGGATGGGCCCAGGAAAATCCACTTCACATTATTCATTTTGTACTCCCATTCCCTTTTCTTATGCATTGACTGCAAGGCCTGCCCTGCTACCTAGTCATATGCACCCCAATAAGCCCAATTCCCCTTGGAAGAAACATGGAGGAGGGCCTCTCAACAAAAACTGTCCCATTAAAAAGGTGCGGGTCTACTACACTTGGAATGCACATACACTAAGTGTGTTGACTGGCAAATATTTTCCCCTGTGGGGTACACCTCAACCTTTTCAATAACAAGTATTTTACGCCCAGCATAACCACTCACCCTTGTTAGGAAGTCGACACTGGCTGTAGCAGCACGGAACACGTTAACCCTGGTGATCTAGTGGTGGTGGATGATGAGACGTGGAGGAAGGCCTGATTCAAACCTAGGCCCAAATTAAAGGAGCGGGTCTCCTAGACTTGAAATGGCCATACACTAAGTGTATGGGCTGGCAAATATTTTCCCCTGTGGGGTACACCTCAACCTTTTCCATAACAAGTGTTTAACGCCCATCAAAAACACCCACCCTTGTTAGGATTTTGACAATGTCTGTAGCAGCACAGAACACGTTAACGCTGGTGATCTAGTGGCGGCGGATGATGAGACGTGGAGGACGTCCTGATTAAAATCTATGCCCAGTTTAAAGGAGCAGGTCTCCAAGACTCATATTGCCCATACACTAAGTGCATGGGCTGACAAACATTTCCCCCTGGGGGAGTAAAATTGTTAAAAATATTTTATGGGCATGCCAAAAATTGGACTGGCTGTAGCAGCACATAACACGTTAACCCTGGTGATATAGTGGTGGAGAATGAAGAGACATATTGAAAAATCATACTGAAATCAAACAAATAAATAAAAAATGTGAATCCACCTATGAAAGAAAATAACAAAAGGGAGGGACGAACACAGGATCATAGATATGAAGCCAGAATGTGTTCAACGAGATATGTTTGTCCCTAGCAACAGCTCAGAGACAGGGATATAAATAAACATATAACATAATAGGATTTCACTATTTTTATATTGGAGAGGTATACACTAGGTCATAAGAGGATGTTCCACAGATAGTAAAAATGGAAAATATAAGAATAAATGGGAAGAACATACATACATCTCATTTTTATGAGATTTCCCCCGGGGAAGTAACATTTGTTTTGGTTTCAAATTAGTAACGGGCATCATAAAAACATCCTTGCCAAAAATTGGACTGGCTGTAGCAGCACAGAACACGTTAACCCTGGTGATCTAGTGGTGGAGAATGAGGAGACAATGATAAATCATACTGAAATCAAACAAATTAAAAAAAATGTGAATCCACCTATGAAAGAAAATAACAAAAGGAAGGGGCGAACACAGGTTCATGGATTTGAAGCCAGAATGTGTCCACCGAGATATGTTTATCCCTAGCAAAAGCTCAGAGACAGGGATAAAAAAATAAAACTATAATATAATAGTATTTCACTATTTTTATATTGGAGATGTATACACTTGGTCATAAGAAGATGTTCCATCGATAGGAAAAATGGAAAATATAACAATAAATGGGAAGAATATACATACATCTCATTTTTATGAGATCTCCCCCTGTGGGAGTAACATTTGTTTTGGTTTCAAATTAGTAACGGGCATCATAAAAACACTCTTGCCAAAAAGAGTGACTTTTGCATCACGGAATGCATTCTTCCTGGTGTTCTACTGGTTGTGGATGATGAGGATGAGGATAAGTAGGAGGATAACACCAAACAGATCAAATCAGGAAGCGGATACCCATGTGTGGTTGTGAAGAGGTGCATGAGAATACACCTCCACAAAAAAGACAATGTATTTGAAGTTATGTTTCGCTGTTTTCATTCGGTGGTGTACAGAAGTCTTGCCCAACCTAGCCCTTGTTCATTTTTGTAAGAGTCAGCCTTTCAGCATTGTCAGTTGACAGGAGGATGCGCTTATCTGTTATAATTCCACCAGCGGCACTAAAAACCCGCTCTGACAGAACGCTAGCAGCAGGGCAGGCCAAGACCTCCAAGGCGTAGAGAGCCAGTTCATGCCACGTGTCCAGCTTGGATACCCAACAATTAAAAGGCACAGAGGTATTCCGGAGGACGTTTGTACGATCTGCAAGGTACTCCCTCACCATCTTCCCAAACATTGCACTTCTTGTGCCAGCACCCCTTGCTTCTGTGGCGGCACGATGGGAATGTCTGAGAAAACTGTCCCAGAACTTTGCCACTGTTCCTCTGCCTGAGCTGGATTGTACTTCTATCTCTCTTGCTTGGACTCCTTGGCTGAACAACCAATTCTGACGTCTGCTGCCAGCGTTCTCACATGGGAATTTTTTCTGTAATTCCGCTACAAGTGCGCTCTGGTACAGCAACATTTTTGTACACTGGTCTGCCTCTGGAAGAAGAGATTGAGAGTTTTCCTTGTAGCATGGGTCTAGAAGTGTCACCAACCAGTAATGAGTGTCAACGAAAATTTTTATAATGCGAGGGTCACGGGAAACGCAGTGCAACAAAAAGTCAGCCATGCGTGACTACTAACAGGCAAGACTTCCGTGTCCTCTCCAACAGGACGACTGACCATGCTGTCCTCCTCATCCTCCTCATCCCCCCTCCCCCCTGTCCTCAGGCCATCCCCGCTGAACAGACGGTATGACATCTGTGCTTGTAGTACCGTCTATAGCACTATGCAAGTAGTTTGTGTTCTTCCTCCTCCTCCTTATTTTCTACCAATCCACGTTGCGAAGATATAAGGCTGGGCTGAGTTTAATCACCCTGTTTGGTTAATTGCTCCATGTCCTTGTGCTCTGCCTGCAATGCATCATCTTTAATTGTTAGCAGAGAGGTTTTCAGAATGCTGAGGATCGGGATGGTGATGCTAATTATGGCGTCATCGCCGCTCACCATCTTGGTGCAGTCCTTAAAGTTCTGGAGGATGGTACATATGTCTGACATCCATGTCCACTCCTGAGGTCTTATTTGTGGAGTCTGAACTGAATATCGACGGACTTGTTGAATCTGGTAGTCAACAACTGCCCTCTTCTGCTCACAAATCATTTCCAACATATGCAGTGTAGAGTTCTAATGCGTGGGGACATCACACACCAGTCGGTGAGCCGGAAGATGCAAACGCTGCTGAAGCACGGCAAGGGTGACTGAAGCTGTAGCTGACTTTCTAAAATGGGCAGACAGACGGCGTACTTTCACTAGCAGATCTGGCAGCTCTGGGTAGCTTTTGAGAAAATGTTGAACCACGAGATTAAGCACATGGGCCAGGCAATGTACGTGTGTCAGCTCACCTTGCCTCAGAGCCGCCACCAAGTTCCGGCCATTGTCACACACGACCATGCCTGGCTGTAGGTTCAGCGGTGTCATCCAAATATGTTACTGCTCTTTCAGTACTGTCCACAACTCTTCTGCATTGTGCGGTTTGTCACCTATGCAGATTAGCTTCAGCACAGCCTGTTGCCTCTTGGCTGAGGTAGTGCTGCAGTGCTTCCAGCTTCTGACTGATGTGTTCATTTCAGAGATGGAGGCTGAAGAAGAGGAGGAGGAGGTGCAGGAGCTGTAGGCTGTGGGGGCAACCCTGATTGACGAAGAGCCCTCATTCCTCGACGTAGGGAGGATGTGTTCCATCCCAAGGTCCGACTGGGTCCCAGATTCCACTATGTTAACCCAGTGTGCCGTCAGTGAGATGTACCATCGCTGCCCACAGGCACTTGTCCACGTGTCCATGGTTAGGTGGACTTTCCCAGTAACAGCATTGTTGAGGGCATGGGTAATGTTGTGGGACACATGCTGATGTAATGCCGATATGGCACAATGGGAGAAATAGTGGCGACTGGGGACCGAGTACCTTGGGACGGCTGCCGCCATCAGGTTGCGGAAAGATTCTGTCTCAACAAGCCTAAAAGGCAACATTTTGAGTGCAAGCAGACGAGAAATGTACGAATTAAGCACTGTGGCCTTTGAGGCATTGGCTGGGTATTTCTGCTTGCGTTCCAATGACTGGGGTTTAGACAACTGAAGGCTAGGCTGTGATAAGGACATGGAGAGGCTTGATGATGGTGCTGGTTGACTGTCGGCAACAACAGGTGCAGGGCCCGAGGCATCTTCACAGGCACAGTGAACTCGGGATTGGCTTGTATGCAAAACAGTGGAAGAAGCAGTGTCACCTGCAGACAGTGTTCCTGGAGCCTGGGGTGCGGCCCATAAAGTCGGGTGCTTTGCTGCCATGTGCCTAATCATGCTTGTAGTGGTCAGACTGGTAGTTTTGCTACCCCTGCTGATGGCGGCATGGCAAGTGCTGCAAATGGCCAGTTTGGGGTTATCGGCAGAGTCTTTAAAAAATAACCAGACTCGGGAAGATCTAACAGTTGGAATGGCATTTTCCTTCCTGTTGGTGTAACGGGCAACGAATGCACACCTTCTGTCCACCGCCAACACACTGCTTCTTCCTGCCTGTTGGGGTGATGTGCCTCCTACCCCATGTGTGCTGCTGTCCTCACTCTGCATGTCTTTCTGCCAGGTTGGGTCAGTCACTGTGTCATCCTCCACCTCATCTTCCACATCTGCAACTTACTCCTCCTCCTGACTTTCTGGCAATTGTGTCTCATCATCGTCCACCTCTTGTGACCTTGGCTGCTCAAAGATCCTTACATGGAATATCATCTTGCCCCACTTCTAGTGGAGCGTGCGAGAGGCACGAATCTCTAAATGGACTCTGAACAGCTCTTCAGAGTGTCCGAGTGTGGGATCAGTTGTCTCAGGGCACTCGGAATGGTGGGAGGAAGGAAGATCAGAGTGAGTAATATCCGGTCCACACTCATGGCTACTCAGACTTGACCGAGTGGAAGACATGGTGGTGGTGGTGGTGGCTAAGTGACTGGAAGAATAATCCGTTATCCAACCAACAACCATTTCACACTGCTCTGGCTTCAATAGTGGTGTGCTGCATTCCCCTAGAAACTGGTACAGGAAGGTCAAGCGCGAAGATGTTGGTCTTTGTTGTGGCCCACTTCCAGCTTGGCCACAGCCTTGTCCTCTGCATGCACCATCAGCATCACGTCCTCTTCCCCGTCCCTTGCCCCTTGCAATGCATATTTTAAATGGACTACTGAAATATTTGAAAAGCTCAATACAAATGGATATATTTGGAGAAAAATTATATGTGATCAGTATGCCTGCAAAGCAAAGATTTTTCCACCACAGATACACTAGGCTTCAGCCTGAGATAACAGACTGTATTAATTTTTTTTGTGGTATGTTTTTTTTTTACTTTTGAAAACAGTAAAAAATGAGTAGAACAAAGCTAGCAGACAGAACTATGCAACGTATGCCTGCGAAGAAAAGATTTTTCCACCACAGATACACCAGGCCTCAGCCTGAGATAACAGATCGAATTCATTTTTTTTTAGGTTTTGTGTTAATTACTGAAAACACAAAATAATGAGTAGAACAAAGCTAGCAGAAAGAACTATGCAATGTATGCCTGCGAAGAAAAGATTTTTCCACCACAGATACACCAGGCCTCAGCCTGAGATAACAGATCGCATTCATTTTTTTTTTAGGTTTTGTGTTAATTATTGAAAACACAAAATAATGAGTAGAACAAGGCTAGCAGACAGAAATATGCAACGTATGCCTGCGAAGAAAAGATTTTTCCACCACAAATACATCAGGCCTCAGCCTTAGATAACAGACTGTATTAATTTTTTTGGGGTATGTTTTTGGTTCATTTTTGAAAAAAGTAAAAAATGAGTGGAACAAGGCTAGCAGACAGAACTATGTGACGTATGCCTGCAAAGAATAGATTTTTCCACCACAAATACATCAGGCCTCAGCCTTAGATAACAGACTGTATTAATTTTTTGGGGGTATGTTTTTTGTTCATTTTTGAAAACAGTAAAAAATGAGTGGAACAAGGCTAGCAGACAGAACTATGCAATGTATGCCTGCGAAGAAAAGATTTTTCCACCACAGATACACCAGGCCTCAGCCTGAGATAACAGATCGTATTAATTTTTTTTAGGTTTGGTGTTAATTATTGAAAACACAAAATAATGAGTAGAACAAGGCTAGCAGACAGAAATATGCAACGTATGCCTGCAAAGAAAAGATTTTTCCACTACAAATACATTAAGTCTCAGCTTTAGATAACAGACTGTATTAATTTTTTTGGGGTATGTTTTTGGTTCATTTTTGAAAAAAGTAAAAAATGAGTGGAACAAGGCTAACAGACAGAACTATGCGACGTATACGTGCAAAGAAAATATTTTTCCACCACAAATACATCAGGCCTCAGCTTTAGATAACAGACTGTATTAATTTTTTTGGGGTATGTTTTTTGTTCATTTTTGAAAACAGTAAAAAAATGAGTGGAACAAGGCTAGCAGACAGAACTATGCAACGTATGCCTGCGAAGAAAAGATTTTTCCACCACGGATACACCAGGCCTCAGCATGAGATAACAGACTGTATTAATTTTTTTTAGGTTTAGTGTTAATTATTGAAAACACAAAATAATGAGTAGAACAAGGTTTGCAGACAGCACTATGCAACGTATGCCTGCGAAGAAAAGATTTTTCCATCACAGATAAACCAGACCTCAGCCTGAGATAACAGACTGTATTAATTTTTTTTATTTTTTTGATAAAAAAGACTGCTGGAAATAACGATAGTGACTGCCCAAAAAAGGGAATTTAGGCATAAATGCCTCAATTTTTGGCACACGGATGTATGAGGCGTGTTACAGATAGACCCCACTGTAAAATGAGCCTGTTTTTTAAGATAATGCAACATAGTGCTGTATATAAGTACTGTGACACCCAGGACAAAAAAAGAAAACTGCCGTACACTGGCCAAACTTTCAGCACGCACAGATATGAGCTGGCACGGAGATACCACATCGAAACATGTGTGGCCTTTTTTTTGGCTAAATACTGCTGTATATAAGTACAGTCACACCCAGGCCAAAAAAAGAAAAGTGGCGTACACTGGCCAAACTTACAGAACGCACAGATATGAGCTGGCACGGAGATACCACACCGAAACAGGTGTGGCATGTATTCCAATTACACATGGGGCTAGCTATATACAGCCAATATATCATACATACAGTCATGGCCAAACGTTTTGAGAATGACACAGATATTAATTTTTACAAAGTCCACTGT
>VIAB01007628.1:31472-83498 GCA_009801035.1 Oophaga pumilio | reverse complement strand
TGATCTCAATTCCAGCCATTTCTGCGTTGAAAAAGTCAAACGGTTCTCCTTCCTGTTATGATATGGTAGCCAAGGAGGACAGTAACAAAAATAGCCAAGGCAGCCAATCACCCAGAGAGAGTTGGCAACTAATGGATTGCAGACCCCTAAACTAACCACACAACTAAAAGCATCCGTAGGACGTACCTATGATGACCTAGACGCCTCGACACAGCCGTAGAGTTAGCTAAGCCTAAAGATAGAAAGGGGAAAGCTAACTGCCCCGGAGTAGCGCCCCAAAGGAATAGGTAGCCCCCACACGTATATTGGAAGGTAAGACAAGATGAAATGCAAACGCAGGCAGAAAATTGAGTAAGCAAACTCTGGGGCCCAAAACTGTCTGGAAAGGATACTTTCTGCAATCCAGCAAAACCCTAGGGAAAATTGCAACACATCTGATTCCAAAAAATACTGAGACCACACGATCTCTCCCCGCTATATCAGAACTCTGGTGTGAACAGGTAACTACCCAGTAGCCACTGAAATAACAGGGACTGATCAAATGAACCGAGATAACTGAGAAACAGAGACCAGCGCAGGCCCCAGCAGGGGGACCCGGCTGACCTCACTCAGAAGGCAGAAAAACAAAAGAAAACAAAACCACAGAAACAAATATCTTATCTGAAAGTTGCAGGAGATCGCAGCAAGCTGACTTCCAAACTGGACTAGGAAGAGACAACTAAAACTGGCGAGGATCATGGGAAAGTTACTCCCTTAAATCTCCCCAGTTATCACTCCCAGATTGCCAATCGTCCGCAGCTGAATCCTCAGCTGAAGGGCCTCTATCTGTCAAGGCAGCTTCATTAATATCAACAGCCACCAGAGGGAGCCCCAACTCAGAATCCAGAGCATTCACAATGTCTTCCCTTCTGAGCTCTGCTATGCGCCCAAACAGTAGTTTACCCCCACATATGGGGTATCAGCATACTCAGGACAAATTGCACAATAACTATTGGAATCAAATTTCTTCTGTTACCCTTGGGAAAATAAAAAATTGGGAGCGAAAATATCATTTTGTGGAAAAAATTATGATTTTTTTATTTTTATGGCTCTATGTTATAAACTTCTGTGAAGCACTTGGGGATTCAAAGTTCTCCCCACACATCTTGATAAGTACCTTGGGTGGTCTAGTTTCCAAAATGGGGTCACATGTGGGGAATTTCCAATGTTTAGGCACATCAGGGGCTCTCCAAATGCGAAATGACACCCACAGACCATTCCATCAAAGTCTGCAATCCAAAACGACACTACTTCCCTTCCGAGCCCCGACGTGTGCCTATACAGTAGTTTTCTCCCACATATACGGTATCAGCATACTTCCGAGCCTGTTACCCTTGGGAAAATAAAAAGTTGGGGATTAAAAGAACATGTTAGTGGAAAAAATATGATTTTATTTATTTTCATGCTCGGGCGTTATAAACTTTAGTGAAACACCTGGGGGTTCAAAGTTCTCACCATACATCTAAATAAGTTCCTTGAGGGGTCTAGTTTCCAAAATGGTGTCATTTGTGGGGGGTTTCCACTGTTTAAGCACTTCAGGGGCTCTCCAAACACGAGATGGTGTCCAGCCAATTCTGCGTTGAAAAAGTCAAACGGTGCTCCTTCCATTCTGAGCTCTGCCATGCACCCAAACAATGGTTTACCCCCATATATGGAGTATCAGCATACTCAGGACAAATTACACAATAAATTTTAGGATCTTGTTACCCTTGGGAAAATAACAATTTGGGTGAAAAGATCATTTTTGTGAAAAAAATATGATTTTTTAATTTTACTGCTCTTCGTTATAAATTTGTGTGAAGAACTTGGGGGTTCAAATTGCTCACAACAGATCTAGATAAGTTCCTTAGGGGGTCTAGTTTCCAAAATGGAGTCACTCCAAATGCAACATGTCGTCCAATCTCAATTCCAGCCAATTTTGGTTGGAAAAAGTCAAATGGCGCTCCTTCCATTCTGAGCTCTGCCGTGCACCCAAACAGTGGTTCCCCCCACATATTGGGTATCAGCCTTCTCAGGAAAAATTGGACATCAACTTTTGTAGTCCAATTTCTCCTGTTACCCTTGGGAAAATGAAAAATTAGTGACTAAAAGATAATTTTTGTGAGAAAAAAATAGTATTTTTTATTTTCATGCCCGGGCATTATAAACTTATTTGAAGCACTTGGAGGTTCAAAGTGCTCACCACAGATCTAGATAAGTTCCTTAGGGGGTATAGTTTACAAAATGGGGTCATTTATAGGGGGTTTCCACTGTTTAGGCACATGTGGGGCTCTGCAAACGGAACATGACACCCATCAACATCTGCATTCCAAAACGTTATTACTTCCTTTCCAAGCCCTGCAGTTCGCCCAAACAGTTCCCCCCCACATATGGGGTATCAGCGTACTCAGGACAAATTGGATAACAACTTTTGGGGTCCAATTTCCTTGGGAAAAATAAAAAATTGGGGACAAAAAAAATATTTTTGTGGAAAATTGTTTTTTTTTTCACACCCAGGCATTATAAACTTTTGTGAAAAACTTGGGGGTTCAAAGTGCTCACCACAGATCTAGATAAGATCCAAAGGGGGTCTAGTTTCTAAAATGGTGTCACTTGTGGGGGGTTTCCACTGTTTAGGCGCATCAGTGGCTCTCCAAACGCGACATGGCGTCCAATCTCAATTCCAGCCAATTTTGGTTTGAAAAAGTCAAACGGCACTCCTTTCCTTATGAGCTCTGCCATGCGCCCAAACAGTGGTTTCCCCCCACATATAGGGTATTGGCGTACTCAGGAGAAATTGCACAACAACTTTATCTGTACATTTTCTCCTTTTACCCTTGTGAAAATAAAAACAATGTTTGTAAAAGATCATTTTGTGACTAAAAAGTTAAATGTTCATTTTTTCCTTCCAAGTTGCTTCAGCTCCTGTGAAGCACCTGAAAGGTTAATAAACTTTGTGAATGTGGTTTTGAGTACCTTGAGGGGTTCAGTTTTAAGAATGGTGTCAATTTTGGGTATTTTCTGCCATATAGACCCCTCAAAGTGACTTCAAATGAGAGGTGGTCCCTAAAAAGAAATGGCTTTGTAAATTTTGTTGTTAAAATGAGAAATCGCTGGTCAACTTTTAACCCTTATCATTTCCTAACAAAAGAAAATTTTGGTCCAAAGTTGTGCTGATGTAAAGTAGACATGTGGGAAATGTTATTTATTGAGTATTTTGTGTGACATGTTTCTCTGTTTTAAGGGAATAAAAATTCAAAGTTTGAAAATTGAAAAATTTTAAAAATTTTCGCAATATTTGCATTTTTTCAATAATAAACGCAAGCTGTATCGAAGAAATTTTACCACTAATGTAAAGTACAATATGTCACAAGAAAACATTCTCAGAATCTCGAAGATCCGTTGAAGCGTTCCAGAGTTATAACCTCATAAAGAGACAGTGGTCAGAATTGTAAAGGCCAGGTCATTAACGATCATAAACCACCCTTGGGGGGTAAAGGGGTTAAGATATGTGCTATGTTTCAGCTGCTTTTTTTAAAATCTAATATAGGCTATGCTAACAATGTGTTTATAGAGGTAAGGCTGCTGGCACATCTTTTATCCTTGTAACATTCCAGGGGCTTCCCACACATTAATTTTATTGCCTTTTAAGTGTTTGTTTTATACTGGAAATGTGGGGGAAGGGTTGAGTAAGTTTTTCAATGAAGGACAGTTCTAGTAACTATCCTAGAAAATGTGATGACATTAATTGCTGTAGTAGCTAGGATGGAGAATTCAAGCAACAAGAAGCTATAGACCCTGGAAACAGATTAAAGGTACTACCACACTACTCGATCCCGCTAACGATCTCGTTAGCGTCGCATACTAATGAGATCGCTAGCGGGATCGTTTTAATATCGCTAGTGTGGGGCCACACTTAGCGATATAGTTAACGACGCTATCGCCGTTAGCGATCTTCTTAGCGATTTAGCGGTACAAAAGTACCGCTAAATCGCTAAGAAAAGGTGCCACACTTAGCGATTACATACTTACCAGCGGGGCGCCAGCGACGAAAATAGGGTCCCGAACGATGTCAGCGACGAGCGAGATCACAGCAGTATCTCAGCAGGGAGCTCGTCGCTGACAGATGCCGCACACAACAACATCGCTAACGGGATCGCTAAATAGTGACGTTTTTTAGCGATCCCGTTAGCGATGTTGTTTAGTGTGGCATACCCTTTAATCTAGAGGATCTGAAGGTGCTGACATTTGTGAAACTTTTCAGACTGTAACAAATTAAATGAAGAATTCTGACTTGAGGGCTCCAGGATATTATCAATGCTACTCTTTTTGTCTTAATTTGCAAACTAAAATGAGGCTATGTTCACATGCAACATTGCATATGCAGAAATGCTGCATGTGAACATAGCCTTAGCTTTCCTCTATATATTTTCCTGAAGTCATTTTATCTTCACTTTCATAACTTCTTTGGATTGGCAGGAATCTTAAAGCCTTTGCCCACAAAAATAGGGGTTTGTTCACATGCTGCACTTTATCCTGGTTGAAATCACAGCATTGTACAGTACCAGTATTTCTGAAATCTCATGTACATGCTGCTTATTTATTCCTTGCAGATTGGAACCATCAAAGCGTTTTTTCATATCTGCAGCATGTCAATTCTTTCAGCGTTTTTGCAGCATTTTTCACCCGTTCAAATGAATGGGATAAAAGCACAAGTAAAAAAGCTTGTAAAAACACATAATAAACATGTAAAGATTGTGCATTTTGTCTGCCAACAAGCTGGTTTTTGCTGCAGAAAAATCTGCTGCAAATACTTAAAATGTGCACTTAGACTTGGGGTATTGTCACATGTGGCCATTTTGCAGCACTATATTAAATATATTTATGCAATGTATTTGGTGTGTAAAATACGGTGTTTTACAATACCAACATAATCAGTGAAATTTCTGAAGTTTCATGCAGACATAACATATTTTTTCTGTGTGTATCTTGAGCCATGCTGTGCTTTTCTGGCATGTCAATTCTTTCAGTATTTTTGCAGCACTTTTCACAGATTAAAGTGAATGGATAAAAAAGTGCAGGTAAAAACACTGCAAAAAAGCACCTAAAAGCGTGATAAAAATGCGCTTTTCCTACCTCCACTCTGATTTTTTCATGTAGAAAAAAATGCTGCAAAAAGTCAACATGTGAACATATCCTTAAATTCAGTTTGTTTCACAATGGACCTCTCTGTGCGTATGAACAGCTGTGCTTTATTGTTTTTACTTTTATATATATTAATATACCGCTCATCGTTCTCCTCAGCTCGCAGGCAGAGCAGGGAGAATGACAGCCGGCTTCAGCACCAGCCGCTGGGGGACAGCGGCTTACAGTAGCCGCTTCTTTCCCAGCAGCTGTAAGTACACATGGAGGACAGTGTGCACTGGTCTCCGTGTGCACGTGTGCGGCACGTTTTCCGGTCCGTTTGTCCATGTGAAAACGGACATGTCTGTGTGTTTTGCACACGGTCCATGAAAACACACTGACATCTGCATAGACCCATTCATTTGAATGGGTCTACGTGTGTCAGTGTCTTCGGTACATGAGAAAACTGTCACCACATGTACCGGAGACACTGACATGTGAAAGGGGCCTGAAGATGGGTTGAGGCACACTTTGGTGCATTTAAGGCCAGTTTCACATGTCCAGATATTTCCAGTACTGGTAAACACGGTACCGGAGATATCCGTGTCCGTGTATCCGTGTAAATACATTGTGTTATGTTTCGGTAACTGAGGAGAAATAGCAAAAAATAGCAAAAGCGGTAATACACCAGAGAGGCTGGAACCTATTGGATTGCAGTAACCTGAACTAACCACACAACTAGAGGTAGCCGTGGAGCGTTCCTACGGTGATCCTAGACGCCTCGTCACAGCCTGAGAGATAACTACACCTAAAGGCAGAAAGATGAAAGCTATCTGCCCTGGAGCAGATCCCCAAAGAAAATAGGAAACCCCCAAACATGTAATGGCGGTTAGATACGAAGAACGCACTGTCTCCGCCTGTGGTGCTGAAGCTGCTTGTAATTATTCTCCCTGCTCTGCCAGCAACAGCGAGCAGGGAGAATAAAAGAAAAACCCGACGTGGCGTTCCCCTTAGTTTTGGAACCAACCCGGCAAAACTATACAGCTGTGGGCTCTTATTCTCAGGCTGGTAAGGGACCATGATTATGGACCCCCCAGCCTAAAAACATCAGCCCACAGCTGCCCAGAAAAGGCACATCTATTAGATGCACCTATTCTGGAGCTTTGTCGGGTTCTTCCCACTTGCCCTGTAGCAGTGGCAAGTGGGGTTAATAAAGGGCTAAAGCCACCTTGCTATTCTAAGGTGACATTAAGCCAGGCTTAGTAATGAATAGGTTTCAATAAGACACCTATTCATTACTAATCCTATAGTAAATAAAGGGTTAAATAAACACACACACAATAAGAATAAAGTCTTTTAATGAATGAATACACTGCACAGTTTTTAAATCTTTATTATACTGCCATTCCTTTATTGATGCCCTCGATCTCCTGTAAAAAATATGAAATAAAAAAGCAAACAATATCCCATACCTGTCCGGTGATCAGTCAAGTCCCATGGTGCAATCCATCTCAGGGGTTAATCAGTTTACAGCCGGACTGCTGGGGAATGAATGGGAGTAGCGAGCAGAGACTCAGTGACGTCACCCCCAGTCACTGAGCCTGTGCGCGCTGCTCCCATTTATTCTCCAGTAGTTTACAGTCGGAGAGGCTGCACTAGCAGAGCTCCGGCTGTAACCTGATTAACCCCTGAGATGGATTTATGCCGTGGGCCTTGACTGAATGCCAGACAGGTATGGTATAGTGTTGCTTTTTTATTTTATATTTTTTACAGGAGATCGAGGGCATCGATAAAGGAATGGCAGTATAATAAAGATTTAAAAACTGTGTAGTGTATTTATTCATTAAAAGACTTTATTCTTATTTTATTGTGTGTGTGTTTATTTGCTACAGGGCAAGTGTGAAGAACCCGACAAAGCTCCAGAATAGGCCTTTTCGGGGCAGCTGGGGGCTGCTGTTTTTAGGCTGGGGGCCCATAATCATGACCCCTTACCAGCCTGAGAATAGCAGCCCGCAGCTGTATAGTTTTGCCGGGTTGGTTCCAAAACTAAGGGGGACCCCACGTCGGTTTGTTTTGCATTTATTCTTCCTGCTCGCTGTTGCCGGCAGAGCAGGGAGAATAACGACAGGGAGCTTCAGCACCACAGGCAGGGGGACAGCGCTTACTATAGCTGTCCGTGCCGTCCGTGTGCACGGAGGACTGTGTGAACAGTTCTCCGTGTGCATGTGTGCGGGACGTTTTGGGTCCGTGGTGCCGGAGAAAACCGGACATGTCAGCGTATTTTGCACATGACCACACAGTCCGTGAAAACACGCTGACATGTGCATAGACACATTCGTTTTAATGTGTCTACATGTGTCAGTGTCTCTGGTATGTGAGAAAACTGTCACAAAAGGCCTAACCCATACATACTCCTACATTAACCCCTTGACCTCCCAAGCCTGTTTTCCCCTGACCAGGCCAAATCTTACCATTCTGATCAGTGTCACACTATGTGGTAACAATAACGCTTCAACATATCCGACTGATTCTGAGATTGTTTTTTCATAACACATTGTAATTCATGATAGTGGTAAAGTTTTGTTAATAGGGTTTGCGTTTAATTATGAAAATATTGAAAATTTGACAAATGTGAACATATCAAAATTTTTAAACTTTGAATTTTATGAGCTTGAACTAGATACTTATACCATACAACATACATAATAAATAACATTTACCACATAAGCATATTTTTTCAAACATATTTTTTTGTGGAAAGCTGAAAAGTTAATCAGAAATTTTTCATTTTGCCAAGAAAATTTAGAAAACCTATTTTTTTAAGGACCATCTCACATTTGAAGTGAATTAAGTGGTGTATGTGACAGACAATTCCTTAACGTGTCACCATTTTAAATACTGCACCCCTAAAAGATCTCAAAACCACATTCAAGAAGTTTATTAACCCTTTAAGTGCTTCACAGAAATTGAAGCAATGTGGAAGGCAAAAATTAACATTTTAATTTTTCTCACAAAAATGTTGCTTTAGCCGCAAATTTTTCATTTTTACATGGGTAACAGGAGAAATTGCACAAAAAATTTTGGGTTTTATATTCTCTTGAGTGTGCCGATACACCATATGTGGTGAAAAGTTACTGTTTGGGCACACGACAGGGCTCGGAGGGGAAGAAGCACCATTTGATTTTTGCAGTGCCCCTGATGTGCCTTATCAATGGAAACCCCACACAAGTGATGCCATTTTGGAAACTACACCCCTCAAGGAACTTATCTAGAGGTATGGTGAGCACCTTAAATACATAGATGCTTCATTGAATTTTATAGCGTTGAGCTGTAAACATGAAAAAATATATTTTTCATACAAATTTGTTGCTTTTCCCCAAATTTAGCATTTTTACATGGGCCACAGGAGAAAATAGACTGTACAATTTGTTGTGCAATTTCTCCTGAGTACACCAATACCCCATATTTGGTGGAAAACTATTGTGTGGGTGCACGGCAAGGCTTGGAAGGGAAGGAGCACCATTTGAATTCTGGAGGGCAATTGTGGCTGGAATAGGTGTTGACGCCATGTCACATATATAAAGACCCTGACATGCCTAAATTGCAGAAATGACTCAACTTTTGGAAGCTACACCTCTCGAGGAAATCTTGTAAGGGTGTAATGAGCATTTTTAACCTTAAGGCAATTCACATTATTGTATAACATGGGGCTAAGTAAATGGAAAATTACCATTTTTCCCAATAAAATTTTAATTTAGCCCCAAGTTTTTAATTTTCAGATTGGATAATAGGAGACAATGAACTGTACAATTTCTTAGGCAATTACAGCTAAGTACACTAATGCCACACATGTGGTCGAAAACTACTTTTGAGGCACAATAAAAAGCTAGAAAGAAATAAGTACCATATTGGAGTTCAAATTTTTTTGGAATGATTTGAGAGTACAATGTCACATTGGTGGACCTACTGAGGTGCCAAATCAGCAGATCCCCTCCATAAGTAATTACGGTACATTTTACAAACTACCTACCTAAATGAATTAATCTAGTGGTGCAGTGAGGATGTTGATGTTGACACCATATGTGTCTCACAGAATTTTATACCTTTGGGTGGTGAAGAATGAAAGTAGAAAAATTACATATTGCTTTAGACCCAAGTTTTTAAGTTTTAAAAGGGCTAACAGGAAAAAATGGACCTCACAGATTGGTATGCAATTTCTTCTGAGTGCACCAATACCATACATGTAATTTTTATGCACAGTGGAAAGCTCAGAGGGGAAGGAGCTTCATATTATAATACAGATTTTGTTGTTATGGTTGCTCTCATCATGACCCACTGGAAGAGCCACTGAGGTGTCAGAACAGCAGAAACACCACATAAGAGACCCCATTTTACAAACCTCTCAATGGATTCAACTAAGGGTGTAGTGATCGTATTAACACCATGGGTGTGTTATAGAATTGTATGCCGTTGGACAGTGAGGAAAAAAAATAACATTTTTACCACAAAAAAAAATTGTAACCCCAGGTTTTACATTTTTACACTGAGAAATGGGTAAAAACGGCATTGAAATTTGTCACACAATTTCTGCTGAATGTGGCAATACACAATATGTTGCTGTACAGTACTGCTTAGCCACACGGCAAGACTTTTGGAGAACTAATTTTTGTAGAATAGTTTGAGGACTCCATATACATTGCAGAATCTCCCCTTAAAGGGAATCTGTCACCCCATTTTCGCCCTATGAAATAGGGCCACCGCCATCAGGGGCTTATCTACAGCATTCTGTAATGCTGTAGATAAGCCCCCGATGTTACCTGAAAGTGAAGAAAAACGAGTTATATTATACTCACCCAGGGGTGTTCCGCGGTCCGTTCTGGTCAGATGGGCATCGCGGTCAGTGCGCAGGCACAGTGTACAGTGCGCAGGCGCCGGACCTCTCTGACCTTTCCCGGCGCCTTCGCACTGTAGCACTCTGCTCAGCCCTCACCAGGGCAGAGCAGTGCACCTGCGCAGGAGTCGCGACGGGACATAAAGAACACGCCGGCTTCGTCACAAGATGGGAGACCCCGGACCTGATCGCGATGCCCATCTGACCAGAACGGACCGCGGAACACCCCTGGGTGAGTATAATATAACTCGTTTTTCTTCACTTTCAGGTAACATCGGGGGCTTATCTACAGCATTACAGAATGCTGTAGATAAGCCCCTGATGGCGGTGGCCCTATCTCATAGTGCTGCGCTCTCACGCTGAGTTATTCATCCAGATGTAGCTGAGTTGGGCGTTTTGTGGGACAAATGGATTATCTATGGACAGATGAGCAATATAGTGTTTTTTTATTTTACCTTATTTTACAGTAATAAATGGGTAAAAAAGGGTGGAGAGTGTTTGTTTCAATTAAAGCACTTTACTCTTTGTCTTTATTACATTTGACTATGGGGTTAGTAATGGAGGTGGCTTATAGATGCCAGCTGACATTACAAAGCAGACACCAAACCCCACAAATATTACCCCACTTGTCACCGCCCCAAGGCAAGTGGGAAGAGCTATCATGATTGAACCCATAGAAGCGCTACCAGAGTGCAAAACGGCCATTGTCCCCTTGTTCCCCCGCATTGTCTCCCCTGCACCACCCACTACCGCTTGATGAATGTCTAGATTGATTGAAATAAAGGACTTTTAATTCATAGAGAAAACTAATGAGTGCTGCTTTTCATACTTTCTTTTTGGGATATTTACTACATTTTTGGCTACTGCACCACCAATAAGAAATAAGTTTTCTCAGCGACTGTAAGAGTCTGGATTTAATAAACTGCCACAACACTAGTGCCTGCCTACCCATATCCTCACTTTTGTGTACAAATAGGGCAATACTGTCTGGTAAAAGATAAGCAAATGTGATCGTAGTGATGAGCGAGTATGCTCGTTACTTGAGTTTTCCGAGCATGCTTAGGTGTTCTCCAAGTATTTGGGTGTGCTCAGAGATTTAGTTTGTGTCCCCGCAGCTGCATGATTTGCTGGACAACCTGAATAAATGCGGGGATTGCGTGTTTGCCCATACTCGCTCATCACTAGATGGTAGTGCTCACCTGAAGGTGTTGTGTTCAGGCACAACACCTATAAAAGCGTGGAAAGCCGCTGTTGCTGCCCTATGGCTGGAGGAAAGGGGATCTTCCAGATGTTTAATGGCAAAAATGGAGACTGCCACGTTTAGGCAGGCTGCGCTATGAGAATGAAGACTTTTTCAATTCTTTTTTAGGCCGGTGTCACACTTGTGTGACACCGGCATAGAAATATATGCAGCCACAAGCTTCGGTCTGAGTGCCGGCAGCAGTGCTGGGTATTGATGCAAGGGACTTGCGCGAGTTTCTCGTATCACACACGCAAGTGTGACACCGTCCTAATTAATATTAATGCGTTTCTATGCTGGACTGGCACCTTTCTCAACATATTACATCCATATGGAAGTGACTTAAAAAATGCAAATGATGAATCGGAGAATTAGTCTTTGACAATGTGTGTTTTGTGCAAAAACATATTGGATGTGATTTCATGAAAATGTTTCAATGTGCAGAATTCTAAGTTTTTTGCAATAAAATAACACATTAAAATGTGTCAAATCTAAACCAAAAATAATCAGAGCAGATCAGTATCGCTTATTTTGGAGCAGGCAATTGCAGAAAAGCAGCTTTTTTTGTAGGTGTGAACCATAGCCCTACTGTCACTTATGTGCCATACTGTGCTGTTCTCTAGTGACAAGAAACCAGGGGATTTTTTTTATTTGACTTTGGGCTAATTCAGAGGAGAAAATGTAAATAAAATGTAGATTTTGGTGGTTAATATTGTGTGTAGTCATTCTACATGTTTACTCTGACATTATATAACCAGGTTATCACAGAATACCAGGCAGAAATGGAAGAATTTACTAATTGAGAGGGCACTAGATAAGCTGCTTATTTGAATTTACATATTATTATCAAGCTATTTGGTGAATACAGCAAATTTACTATAGTCTTTATAATAACAAAGGCAAGATTAACTTGTACAGAAGACAAATTCTAAATTGCAGATAGAGTTTGTGTCAAGTCAAGGATACATTGAGGACAGAATTCCTTTAAAGGGTGCTAAAATTCAGCTTTTCAAAGTGCTCAAATACAAAGGAAAAGAAAATAATTTTTTCCGGCATTGTTTGATAGTATTAAGTTCAGATAAACCTCAGGTGACTAGACATTGGTAAAAATATAGATTATTCTAGATTATTCAATGTTATTCAATGTGATCGCTGAGATGTCTTATTGAGCACACATGGAAAAAACTTTTCTTCTTGCAGGTATAGGAGAGTTTTGGTTTTAAAATAATCATTTAACATAATAGAATTAAAAACGGATTCATTGTTTTATTTCACAAAAAGTATTCTTGTACTTAACCTTTAATGACCAATGACATGTATAGCACGTTATTAGCAGGTTTCAGTTCTTGCATCATGACGTGCTATACACCTCTTGTCTTTAAGCGGTCACTGTGTGAAAACATAGTGACAGCTCTGTGATGACAGCAGTAACTGATCAGCATGGCTAGAGATGCAGTGACCCATGTCTCCACTTTTTGAGTGCTGTGATTGGTCCGTCAGTCTGATTGACCGATTTGAGCATGTGATCAGCAGGAAGTGCTGAAACATCAGCACTTCTCCGCATGACTACCTGAGAGGCAAGCTCCTGCGGTAACAGCCAGGGCTGATGCACACACCACCCCAGTTAATTAACATTCCACATTTGGAAGGTTGTGAGTGGGAGTGGACTCATTCTCTCACCCCCATCGGCACCCCCGTGACGAAATCACGGGGGGCCAATGGTTGTCATTTCACCCAGAGGTAAAATAATGTCCTCCTTGTGTGCCAGGTAAGATGGCCTGTTAGACTCAGCCATAGGCAGGGTGTAACAGTCAAAAAGAAAATTTTTTAGTGTTTGATCCAAACATAAAAACTTACATAACAATTTGGTATTGCTGTAATTGCTTCGACCTGAAGAATAAAGTAGTACTACCACAAAATAAATAAAACTGATTCTTAATCAACTGTTGATTTGTTCATTCTGCCTCCCAAAGATCTCAGTAAGGCTCGGCACACATTTATCCTGTGCTTTACGCTGAGCTCTTACACCGGGGTTTCCATGTAAATCTCTGAAATACATGATACAAACAGAACCCCCAACGGAATATTCCCTATAATGAGGCAGATGGAGACACTGTGGACGCCATCTGACCTGTGATCCGGCATTGTCTATATATGCATCTATACGCTGGGTATAGCGACACTGCTCTGCTGCCAACTAATTGCTATTCAGCTAAGCAGACAACAGACTGGATGCCGCGCTCATCGCATCGGGCACTGAGGGAGACACTACACAAGGGAGGTGACACTGCACAAGACATTCAGGGACACAGCACCACCCGTGAAACGAGCGTCACTAATGACGCTTCATTTCAGGGAGAGGGCAGGGGCTGTGACAATGGCCGCAAGCCTCTTCCCTCTGATGATGCTTTGTTTGCGTATCCCATCAAGAACTGGGGATATTCAATTTCATCAGGAAGTAGAGAAAAGAATACAGAAGTAGTTAGATAGTGTATTTACTGAACGGTAGGGAATTTTTAACGCAAGTATAATAGAAAATAGCTTAGATTATTGGACTAAATAGATAGGAAAAAACATTTCCTTTTGGACCACACCGTTAAAAGCCAAACAGAAGCCACACAGAATCCAGAGTATCTCTGCTGCCTCAATAGAGAATGGATCACTCCATGGGTTCATGCCAATCACTTATTTTGAAGAGTTAGATGGAAACCCCAGTATAAGTGCTCAGTATAGAGCATAAGATAAATGTGAACTGATCCAAAATATTCTGTACACTAACATGCCACCAATAAAACTTCTACTCAACCCACAATAAATAAATCCCTACTCACGTCCATTATCTGTGAAAAGAAATATAGGAGTGTCCACAATACTGTTGGTATAAAGGCTCTGGAAAAGTGACATGGCTTCCACCAAAAGAAGTCCGCCGAGATCTGCGCTCCTAAATCCAAAAGCCCATTCCTCCTGCGCACAACAGAGTGCCTAAACTTCAGTTGGCATCCACATGTTTGGCATTACTTTAGCGAAGATAGCCCACTTCATTTATGGGGTGTGTGTCTCCAGAAGCATTCATTTATGGGGTGTGTGTCTCCAGAAGCAATGTATGGGCACTACAATAGCATATTTGCAACGTTCATTGCTGCTTGCTTCTGGAAAAAACCTATGCAGTCAAAATCGTCATTACACCTGTAGATAAATTTAAATAAATTTCCAGAAGGGTGTAATTTCCAAATTGGGGTCAATTGATGGAAGTTTGTGTTCTTCTGACACTTAGGGGTTGTGCAAATGGGGTCTGCAAACTATTCTAAGAAAATCTGTGCTCCAAAAGTCAAATAGCGCTCTTTCTCTCCTGAGATATGCTTATGAGAAATTATGTAACAAATTATGTGGTTATTTTTTACCTATTTCCGCTTGAGAAAATGTAAAATCTCAGGCTAAAACAGCATTAGGGATATAATTTTAATGATTTTTTCTTTACCACACATGTGGTGTTAATATACCCACTGCACCACGAGGTGATTTCATTAAGAGATGTAGTTTATAAAATGGGGTCACTTATGGGGGTCCTGCTATTTTGACACCTCAGAAGCTCTGCCAATGGGACATGGCACCTACATACGATTCTAGGCAAATCTGCACTCCGATATTGTGCTCCTTCCCTTCTTAAAAACAAGTACCAGTGAAAATCTGAGTCTGTGTGTCCGTGTGTAACATCAGTCCGTGAGTGGCATCCGTGTGCACCATCAGTGTCAAACGCTCTGGCATCTGGGAAAAGCAATACAGTTGGTGCTATTCTCAGGTAACGGGTGCTGAATCCAACTCTAATCATCATCACCTGGTCTCCCTGTGATCAGCGTGACCAACACGTATTAAATAGATAAGTCAAACAAAAACCGATGTCGGGTCCCCCTTAATTTACCTAACTAGCTGAGAGAAAGCAGACAGCTGGAGGCTGGTGTTAATATTCTGAGAAGGTGACAATAGCCATAAAGGTTCACCGCCTAATAACAACAGCTCACAGCTGTATGCGTAGCCTTTACTGGTTATTAAAAAGGGGGGACCCAAAAAAGAATGATGTGGAGTTTCCCCTATTTTTATTAACCAACAAATGCTAAACAGATGGCTGCAGGCTGATATTAATAGGCAGGGAAGGAGAAATGGATTTTGTCCCCCTTCCAGAGTAATAACATCTGCCTTTAGCCAGTCCAGAAATGGAGCATCCATTAGATTCTCTAATTCTGGCGCTTAGCCTCAGCTCCTCTCACTTGCCGTGGTGCGTTGGCAACTGGGGTAATAGTGTTCAGGTTGATGTCAGCTGTTTTATGTCCACTTACATCAAGTCAAGGAGTGAGTAATAGAGAGGTGTCTATCAGCCACCCTAATTACAAACCCCATAGTCAAAAGTAATAAATAATACAGAAAAGTCCTTTAATTGAACGCAAACGCTCACCGCCCTGTTTTAGCCATTTATTCCCATAGAAATCAAAGTAGTACTTACCTGTCCGCCATATTTCCATAATAAAGAGGTCCCACGACGATGCCAAACTCTGTTACATACGGATGGTATGGTGAGCGGTGACATCAGTAATGTGAGAAAAACAAGATCTGCAGTGTTTGAATTTAACATGATTTATCTTTTTTTAACTAAAAGTAAAGCTTTGTCAGATGTGTTCAGCAGCAGCTTATCCTCTATCCCTATGGCAATTCAAATGCATGGCCATCCTCCAGATTTTGTAGTGCGGACAGAGGATTGGGGTTTTGGTCTTTTATAATTCATGCCTAAATTCATAACTAACTTTGATCATAACTAAATAAACAGATATCATGTGGAATACTTCTGCTTTGAAAGATGAGTTGGTACACAACAGAAAAAGGTTCAAATAATGAAATAATGAAATAGTATAGAACTTATGTATTGTATTTTGGGCGTTGTCACTTTTCAGGTTGCACTTTAACCTGCATGATAAAATTGAGAAGCAAATATTTCCAAACCAATGCCCTCATCAAATACTTCAGCATTCCTAACATAAGCAGCATCTTTTTATGCATAATTAATAGGGAGAGCTGCAGGCTCAGCATATGTTATTCTTGACATACTTGGAGCTCTGTGGGACAACATTGCTTGGCATGCATGAAATTTGCCTTTCCCTCTATGTCGGTGTGGTGCTAAAAGTGAAGTTTGATTGATGATTGTTGTGAAGCTCCATATGGGAAGTTACTAGAGATGTTGACTTCTTCCAAATTCCAAAACAGGTGTTGTTCTAGGCACAAGAGAAAAGTCTGCAGTTACCCTATGTGACTGCGGGATGATGAATTGTGACAGCACGCGATACGCACGCTATCACAATTTCCTGGTATTGCTGATAGGAGCAAGCGGTCACATTGCTACATTTATGTGATTTTCATACTTGAACATGCCAACTAGGCTGTTTGGGCCTTTTTCCATAGAAGTGAATGGAGAGAAGCCGGATGCTTCTAGTTGGTGCATGGCCACAAATATGAAAATAACAGATGCGGTCATGTGGCCCCGGTAGACAGCCGCAACACATGTAGGGATTGCCAAACAAACAGGCAATCCCTGCATGTGTTGAGACTGTCAACAGCCGCAAAACATGCAGCCACAAGGACTCAAATATATTATCCGAGCACGCCCAAGCTAGTCGGATAACACCCAAGCTTGCTCGGATGACACGTTATCTGAGCACATTCGCTCCTCGCAAATAAATATGAAAAGAGGTCATTCGAAAATAATACTCAGTGAAATTTTTTTTTATGGTACTAATTACTAACATGCAGGCAGTTGCTTACAAAAGCAACTATCTTCCTGTTCCACTGAGCGCTGGATTACAGAGGTCACCGATTCTGCTGCTTCATGTCATCAGTTCCTCCTTTTCCAGGCTGCTTCATCAATGGGAAGTGACTGCCAATATCATGATGCTGATTTGCTGATTGACAGCCGCCATTCCACAGTTAGGTAGCGGGGAATAAGCTGTCAATAAGCATGACGTCAGCATTCACACCCTGCCAACAGAACAGATCAGAAGAGAAGCCGCTGCTCCATCGATGTTGGCAGGAGAGGTCTGTGACCACTCTGTGCCGGCAGAGATCTGTGTTAGCAACTACTTGCCTGTTAGTTCTTAGAAAACTAAGTAGTCTTGAATAACCCATGTAATATATTAACGATGCACTGCTAATACAACAAAGACAAAACTAGATACACAAGGATGTCTTCACAAGCTGCATTTTGCAGCTGTTTTTCAGGGCGTTTTTTTTTTTTTAAATGTACTGATTTGCATTAACAACAGCATAAATGAAATTTTAAAAAACCTCATTCACATGATATGCTATTTTCTATGCATTTTTAGAACTATGGTGCATTCTTCTAAAACCAACACCATGTCAATTCTTTCAGCATCTCTGTTGCATTTTTTTGAATATCTCAAAAAAAATCATCAAAAATGCATAAAAAACACATGCAAAAAAAAAAAACCTCTGCCAAAACACTGCATTTGGACATACCATTATCAGTCTGGTTTTGTCATTGTCTGGTTTGTAGATAGGTGATCCCAGAGCAAGGTCTATATAAGGATGTACATATTATAGCTGCTGGTTGTGTGGCCTAGAATGTATCCACTAGGTCCCATATAATAACAAAATTACCCACTTTGTCGTATATCGTATGCAAGTTTCTAATATATTTGATTCTTGCGTACAATTCCAGAATGGATGGAGTAGAAGCCCTTTTTCAATGTCTAGAAATTAGATTTTGTCCAATTGGTAACATACAGAGACAGAGACTGGTGGGTTTTTTCTCAACCCCTTCCTGCCATGATGCATACATCGCACATCACAGACATTGGGAGCGCACATAGGAGTGGAGCCTGCACCATACCTGCAAGATACCTGCTGTGCTTCCCAGAATCTGCCTGTAACAGCAGTGACTGGAGCTACTGTAGCTCCAATCACTGCTGCTTGACCATTTAAATACCACTGTCAATCACAGTGGCATTTTAATGGTGTAATTGCTGATGTGCGCATGCATCGCACAGGCTCCCATCGCCTTCATCATCTGTGAGTTCATTATGGGGTGCTGATGTGTTGTCATAACAGCTGTGTCCCTGCTATATTTTCCCATGACTGCCATCACGTCTTCTGTTATCATGAGAACGCCATTTTGACTATATACTCCAATACAATGTTATTGTATGTATTGAACAAATGCTCTAACAATAGTTCAAGTCCTCTAAGGGGGTTAAAACATAAAGTAAGAAAAAATTGAATCATTGCTACCCTTTTCCTTTTAAAAACAAAGTAATAAAATAGTAAACAAGCATATTTTTATTGCCACCCCCGTACAAGTCTGATATATCAATATAAAAAATTAATCAAACCATACAATGAACCATAAAAGAAAAAAAAAGAAATACTAGAATTGCTGTTTTTCATTCTCTGCACCTCCATAAAAAATTCAATAAGACGCAGTCACTCCATACAAAATTCAATAAGACGCAGTCACTCCATACAAAATTCAATAAGACGCAGTCAAAATGTCATATGCACCCCAAAATTGTACTAATAAAAATGGCAGCATGCCACACAAACAAAAACTGATCACTCACACACCTCTATTAATGTTTAATATTTTCTAAATCACACTGAACTGCAACCCTATTTTCACCACACAATGAACAGCAAGAACCCTCCCCTCCCACCATAAATAAAAACAGAATTGCATTTTTTCCACCTTGTCACCACAATTAAAAATTTTCCCACTTTTTAGCACATTACATGGTAAAATAAACTATGCCAATAAAAGCTTCAACTGCAAAAAACAAACCATCATATGCAGTGATCATTCTAAGTTTCCAGCTGCCGGAAATTGAAATTGAAATTGCGACCCTTTCCATAGTGCAATTTAAACTCGCAATGAATAATTGCAATTTCACCATTCTTTTTGTTTTGGGATATGGGGGAAGATTTTACAGCTTTCTTTGCACTGTAAAAATGACTTGCAAGCAGGAATTCTTCAGATGAGTAAGATTAAAAGCTTCCATAGGTTCTTATTTTTTGAACTAGAGAAAAAAGAATTCAGAAGTTTGTAAAAGAAAAAAAATATTGGTTTCTGTCACCATTTTCCATTTTTAATTTTATGGCGATGGAGCTGTGTGAGGACTTGTATTTTGTGTAGTGATCTGACGGTTTTATTGATATAAATATACAATTCCTACAACACTTTAATCACGATTTTTTAGTTGATGTGAGGTGGAGAATAAAAATACTTTTTTGGACTTTCAAATTGTTTTTCTTCTAACAGCATTTATTGTATGTGTTAAATATATTTTGATTGACTAGACTTTTTTGATAAATACCTATATAGGGCCAAAGTGTATAAAGGGTTTCTAAGCAAAACAAATAAACCCAAAATCAATTGAAACAGAAAAGCCCACATAAAGTATATCAACTTTTATTTGCAAATAATCAAAGACAAAACATAGAGATGATAAAACACATCATACAAAGTATGTGACACAGATCTAGGAAACCAATAAACAGAAATATAGCAAATCTATCAGATATGCTCTCAAAAACAGATCTATATATACTGTAAATATATATAATAGAGATAAATGGTCTTTCTGCTGGCCACATACAATAATGTATAATAGACCAAAGGTCAAATGACAATAGAGCCCGACAATGGCTTAAATAAGAGTATAAGAGTAGAGGATAGTATTAAAGGGTTTGTCCACTACTAGGACAACCCTTCTTGATCTAAATGTTTGGCCCCAATTAAAATAAAAAAGCTTCTACTTGCCTCTCGTGCCATTCCAGATTCGTCAGCACCGGTCCCGGTTCTCTTGTGCGGTTGTTGTGACACGTGACCCTGGTGCCCAATCAGCGCTGGCATCACTGTCTCCGCCTTAGTACAAGTTGAACATAAAGAGGAAGTTAGTGCTGCGGCTGATCTCTGAAAATCAGCATTTTTCTCAAAATTTGTTTCCTCTAGCCCTTTCTACCCAGCCAAGGATAAAATTTCTTATTAGTATCTTTATTGTTCTTTGCACATTTATCATCTCTTATGTCAGTGTATATCTGACAGGTGTTGTTTCCCTGTTTGTCCTATATATGCTACATTTTGAGGTATATAGATTAGACTCTTGCTCGTATACATATTGTTTGGTGCTATTTTTGTTTCTGTGATTTTTTTTTATACATATCAAATAAAATTACATGGTTTTAGTGGGACTTATGTTTTATGGCTCTATATACTTTTGACCGCCTAATAAAGAAGAAGTGTGGGTACCATAAATAAATCACTTATGTATAAAGCGGTAAGGCAAACCATGTAGTAAGAAAATTCTATGTAATAAGAGGAGAGAAAGTACTGCATAAATTAAAGTCCATTCACACCCAAAGTAACATAAAATACAAATGTAATTTTATTGAGTAGTTTATAACGGAAGACATATATTTAAAAACATTAAAAAATATATAAACTTCTCCCCATAACAAAATAATTATGGGGAAGACCAAAGGAGCCCACACACATAATAATCTACTCATTAAAGTATATGTGTACGAATCACCATGTAATAAAATCAGTGCAGTATATGCACAATACGAAATATAGAGATTCATGAAGCCAATCAATATCACATAATAAGTAGGAAATGAATAAGCAATTGCTTAAGTATGAACTTAATAGAGCCAGTGGCTGCCGGGATAAAGTTATCCGATGCAGTGTGCTGCTGCCAAATGAAGCTTCTTCAGGCGCAATTGTAAATATATACATTGTAGCCTTATGTAACCAATATGTAATCAAATTAGTGCAATGTAATCAAAGTGTCTGTGTAATACTGTGAAAATACATGGAGGTAGGATGAAAGGTAATGATGCAGGTGATAGGAAGTGATGATCAGAGTTGAGAATGCATAATGAATGTGAAAGCTGGAAATAGGTGCTGATGTGCATATATTTCGAGCATATATCACAGCTCATATGAACCTTTGAATAACTAATAATAATAAAAATAAAATCATTGCTTGTTATTGTGGCATCACATACCAACAGGGATTGCTAAGACACAACAAGAGCTAATAGCTGTTTCGCATGAAATACGATTCCTCTGAGATTGCTCATAGGAAGCATGTTTCACATGAAACAGCTATTAGCTTTTACTGTATCTCTACAATCCTTGTTGGTTTGTGTTGGAATATGTTTGGTGCAACAACTCCATTCTAGTCTATGAGTGTTTAGTTGCTAGATTTGTATGCTGTTTATAAAGTTAGAACAAAAAAAACTCTCAGAGGCTCACACAGGGAGAGCATGTGACTGTATTTCCTGCTTTTTCATGTGTCTGTGTATGAGAGAAGCAGCCTGCTGTAGATGCTGCACAGATAGACACACAAATTATGTATTCCTGATCTATTAAGCTTATGATATATTGTTCCTGTTTGTTCCTGAATAAAGAAGCTCTGTTGTCACACGCTTGGAGAGTATCCTGAATAATAATCCGCTGCCAACAGGTTATGCACCCAGAGTGACACAGAACACCAGAGTAACACAGCAACAGAAGCTCAAAGCAAAATCAGCACAGGGTAACAGAGAACATGTCCCCTAGTAGCAATCCTGTCAAGTTCTCAGTGCCAAGCTTCACTAACCAGAACTACCAGTCCAAGAAATTCAAGGTGAAGATGCTGCTCATAAGAGAAGGGTGAGGCCTTGACCGGTGTCATATGTGAGGGTTGCTATGTATTCTCCAGGATGAGGACAGAGTCCTATTAGACCCGCTGGAGTGCCTTGTGTTCACAGCAGGACTACTGTGATTCACATAGCAGAGATAAAAGTGAGCATGGACCTGGTCAGGTTATTTGGCCAAGGCATTATTTAGTAAAAACCCGGCATGGGCTTTTATTTTTGGAGCGATCTACAGGATGCTAAAGGGCAGGTCACTCCACTCCAGGGCCGTGTCTTACAAGTGGCCATGGCCACAGATTCTTGTTTAAACCCTGTAGTATGGGGTTTTGGGTATGTCAGTGTTGGCTTGCAAGCAGACAGAGCAGTTGGTTTGCAGAGCACTCCCTGTGTGAGGTAACACAGGCCAGCGGAGCCAAAAGGTCTGGCACTCCCTGCATACATGGGGGGTGCGGTTGCTCACGGCAAGCGGTCCCGGACTGTCTTTTGATTTTCCCGGCTGCGATCCGAAGGATAGAGCGTACTGTGTACTGTGAGTTATTGGACATTAAACACGTTTTGTTTTTGAACTTGCTTGGGTCACTGCCTCATTCTTGTACAGCATGGACACCGCTGCATCACAGAAGGTACATGGAAATATACTCAGGAACAAGTGCCTCATCAATTACCAGATGATTGGCTAGAGAAGGATCAGAAAGCACGATCTCCCTCAGTGTAGATGATAATCAGTGCATATATGCAAGTGTGCAACTGCAAAGGAGATGTGGGATGAGTTACAGAAAGTGCATGAAAGATCAAATCTCAGCAATAAGCTTTATCTCATGAGAAAGCTGTATCAGTCTAAGCTAAGTGATGGACAGAATATGCAGGACTATATAAGAAACACCCTAGAGATTGTGGAGCATCTCAGGGGTATTGGAGAAGAAATTAAAGATTTTCATGTTGCTGCACTTCTGTTAATTGGTCTTCCAGAGAGTTATTACACACTTGTGACTGCAGTAGATGCATGGCCAGATGATGAGCTGACACTAGAGTATGTTAAAGGCAAACTTGTGAATGAATTCAAGAGAAAAACACAGCATGTAAGCAGCAGTAATGAATCCAGAGCAGAAACAGCATTAAATAAAGATGCAGGATTTCCCTAAATATAAGAGCAATCTAAGAGAAACTCGTGAATGTTCTGTCTGTAAAAAGCCTTAAAGCAGACTGCAGAATTTAGAAACAAAGACTGAGTCAGTTTAAAAAGCAGAACAGTCATCAAACGGTTAAAACAGCTGTAAAGGAAGCTTCTGCATGTGTTGAAGCTGCATTTAATGTCAGTACAGGCCCATCTGCAACGCATATATGGTGTATAGATTCTGGTGCAAGCAGCCATATGACAAATAACAAGGATTTCTTCACTGACCTTAATGAAAGCAAGTCAGAAAAGATCATCTTAGCTAATGGTCACTATATGACTTCAGAAGGATTAGGAGAAGCTACCTCCACTGTCCAGTTTCCTCAGCACAAAGCAGAAAGATCCCAATGAAGGCTGTTCTCTATGTTCCCAGCCTTGAAAGCAATCTTCTGTCAGTAAAGAAGCTCACACAAAAGGGAATGTAGTTACTTTTAGAGATAACAGCTGCATCATCTCAAAGAAGGGTCACACTCTTGCAGAAGGAAAAATCCAAGATGAACTTTATCAGCTAAAATGCCAAGAAAGAGTGTACAGGGCTAGAAAAGATCTGCATGAGAACTGTATCCATGTATGGCACAGACGTCTTGGGCACAGAGACCCAGAAGCAGTAAGGAAGCTATCTCAACTTGAAAATGCTATTAAAATCAACCAGTGTAGTCAAATTATGAAGTGCACTAGCTGTCTTAAAGGGAAAATGTCCAGAAAATCCATTACGAAGATAAGCACCACTAGATCTGCACAGCCTCTGGATCTGATACATGCAGATGTCTGTGGTCCAATGAGAGTTTAAACTTCTAGCAAGAAGAAATATTCTCTCACATTTATTGATTACTACTCCAGATATACAGTCACCTACCTGCTTCACAGTTAGGATGAAGTTCCACAGAAACTTGAAGAATATCTTGCTGTATTGTTTAACAAATTTGGAAGAAGGCCAAAAGCCCTGCGTGCAGATAATGGAACCAAATATACAAGTGGTAAGATGAAAACCATTTTGAAAAAGGATGGAATCGTGTTCCGGACTACCATTCCATACAACCCAGAACAAAATGGCATTGCAGAGAGAAAAAAACGTACTCTGTGTGAAAGTGGAAAAAGTATGTTGTTTGATGCGAATCTACCTACAACGTATTGGGGGGAACCCATCATGACAGCTTGCTATGTTCAAAACAGAGTGCCAGGTAAAGCCACAAATAAAACTTCATATGAGCTATGGAACTGCGAGAAGCCTAACCTGAAGCACATCAGGATATTTGGAAGCAAAATGTTTATGTATGTTCCCAAAGAAAAATGTTCCAAGTGGTAATCGTAATCACATGCAAAGCAAGGAGTCTTGGTGGGTTATAGCGAAACTCAAAATGGATACAGGATCCTGCACACAGAGACCAATATAATAACAATCAGCAGAGATGTAGTGATTGATGAAAATTCTGTATCATTCAAATTCCATGACATTACACCAGTTATTCAACCTAAGAAGCAAGAGCAAGAATCTCAATTACCAAACCCAGATGCCGAGTTGGAAAACATTGAAGTGTGGATAAGCTCTGAAGCCACCAAGGAATACACAGAAGAACCTAGTCAACCTCCAGTCGAAAGATCAGAAAGGCCAAACAAAGGTATCCCAACTAGATGCCTTTCTTATATGGTCAGAACACTTCCTAAACCAGTTTGGAATGTCAGAAGCCAAAGGTGTGTCAACACCAATGAACCCATCCTACTTAAAGTTGGAAGTTGAAGAAGATCTGCTATCCAGCCATGAGAGTTACAGACAAGCAGTGGAGACTCTTCTGTACATAGCAACCACAACTCATCCGGATATCAAGAGCCAGGTTTGTGGACTTCAGAACCGCTATGGGACTAACAGGATAAGTAGTTGTTGAGTGGGGGTGTTGGAATATGTTTGGTGCAACAACTCCATTCCTGTCTATGAATGTTTAGTTTTTAGATTTGTATGCTGTTTATAAAGTTAGAACAAAAAAACTCCCAGAGACTCACACAGGAAGAGCATGTGACTATATTTCCTGTTTTCCTGTGTTTGTGTATGAGAGAAGCAGCCTGCTGTAGATTCTGCACAGATAGAGACACACAAATGTTTTATTCGTGATCTATTAAGCTTATCATATATTGTTCCTGTTTGTTCCTGAATAAAGAAGCTCTGTTGTCACACGCTTGGAGAGTATCCTGAATAATCCACTGCCAACAGCATGTGATGCCACAATAAAAAGCAATGACTTTATTTACCATCAGATTGATAGTGCCCTTTCTTCATTTTTTGATTTCTCTCAGTCATGATAATCTTTGGTCTAGGGAACCTAAGAGTGACTAAAACCTGAGTACAGGGACTGAGATTATTTGTAGTCAGAAACCATTAGTTTACCACAAGTTTCCATAGCATACACACAGTTAGAATAAGTTGAGTATGGACCATTAATGAACCTTATCAGTTGCCTGGTATATCTAGCTGGTGTCAGGAGACAGTTAATATGCGTTCAAGATAGCATACAACCAAGTCTGAGAGAACAGCCTCTCAGATTGCTGCATTAATAGAAATTACAAAATGGGTGAACTTTACATAGCGTGTAATAATTCGTTATGCTTGCTTACCAATCATGAATGTGATCTTTTGCTAAATATACCTAATTACACCCCAGAATCAAGTACATAGTTCACATGTTTCCATAAGCCTACATCTGGCAACAGACAGACTGTTGTGTGCCATTTTGAACCTTATATACCTAAGACGATGAGATTTTTCACTACAGTTAACTAGGCCGGTGTGTACAACGCATGTCTACCATATGTAAGAACGTGGGCTTCATGCCTACATAGACAAGACATGTTATACTCAAATTCTAACTCTGGCTAAAATATTCATGAATAGTGTTTGATTAACCCATGATTATTGGGCACTTTACAATTATTATTACCTTTTACTATTAAGATTACTATTACAATACTTAGCAATAAAACAGTAATTAAAGAAAAAATGTAATTAAGATAACTTAAAGAGTAGTGTATTTTTATAGCTCCAATTTGTAAAACTTAACTTAAACTTGCACTTTTTTTACTCTTTAATGTTTTCTTTTGGCTGTTTAAGGAAGGAGAGAACATATTTTATTTGGCTGTTGATGACATAGACACAGACACTGAACTACTTATTGGCTACCTAGACAGCGATATGGAAGAAGCCGAAGAAGAGACCAAAGAGGTTGTGAGTGTGGTCGCTAAAGAAGAGGAAGAGAACATTAAAGAAGTCCAGAAGTCTGGAGAGAAAAGTGAAACAGGTTAATTTTATTGTCGTGAAATAAATGCATTGTCTTTTAGTCTAGAATGTGTAAAGTGTTAGCTTTAGAATTATTCTATAAACATTCGGTGAGTAATTGCAAAGTCATAAGTGAAACACATAATGAAGTCTTTTAAGGTAAGAAACAAGATACGACACAGCACTGAACAGTAAAAAAGATAGCCAGATCAATACTTGTTGATGCTTAAGAATGAAGAGATTATAATCAAGTCTGAATGAGGCTATACTTGCACATTTGTGTGTATTCTGTCTCTCATGTGTCAACCATATTACCTCCATTTTGCAAGCGTGGTACATAGTTGCTTTTTTTTCTCATCCTTTTTTAAAAACTGAAGTAGGTGAGCTATGTACTGTAAGTTGTTATATATCAATTGACTCTTCACAATGGATCAGTGAAAAAAAAAACACCAAAGGAAAAAATATGACATACATTATTCATCAATGTTTCACGGAACCCCATAGACTTTAACGTCCTGTTCTGATCTGCAAAATGGAGGAGAATAAGACATGCACTAAGTCTCATAGATCGAACACTATGATCCATTTTTTAAACAGACGTGTCTATGGATCTATGGGTCCATGTGCTGTCTTTTAAAAAAAAAGGCTATGCATTAGCCATATGTTTAGTAGTAGAAAGAAAAATCTCCTAAAACACATGTTAAATGTATCAATAAAGGATCAGACGATGAAATAGTTTAGTAAAAAAAACATTATACCATACAGCATTCGGAAAACAGTAAGTTACATGTATAGATTTTTTTAAAATGGCACCCTGATCATATGGGTGATGGACGCTGTTGTATGCCACATGACATATGTAATATATCACTGAACATTTTTAATGCTCCTCAAACAATTCTGTTACTATAAATTTTACGCAATCTAAGCAAAGGACAATGCAAATTCATGTATGTTTACAGAGTTTTTAGTTGAAGAGATCTAAAAGTGTCCATCATATGACAAATAACTTTGGTACTTGAAGGAACTTATGATTGGGTCTGCTGACTTCTATCATGGTGTCTGTCTGGTTATTTCAGACATAAATTTACAGCTGCATACTAAGAGCATAGTGTTGTTATGTGCACCTCTTTTTACCTTTCTAGAGAACAACAATTGTAAAGATGATCACGACTGCCCACTTTGTGAATCTAATTTTCCAAGTCAGGAAATTTTAGCAGAACATCTTCAAGCTCTGCATCAAAAGCCGAGTGAAGAAAAGGAGTTCAAGTGTAGGAACTGCGGCAAGAAGTTCCCAGTAAAACAAGCTCTCCAACGACAGTATGTACTTCCCATGAGGTTTTATGTAAGCTGCCCATCTTAGCTGTCTTATAAACTTTTTAAATGTATGGTGATGGTAGCATTGTAGACAGATACTGAACATCGATAACAATTAGTGCAAGTAAAAGGCGAACTGCTATCTGTAGTAGCCAATTAATTGTAACTTTTCCTGTGGAGGTCTTTCAATACAATCAGTGACCTAACTGGTTGTTTTGGTAGTATTTCAGTTATCCATTTGCACTGCTTTGTATTAGTAACCCCCAATGTGTACAATGTCTACTACTGACCTCATTCTATCTCTTCTGTATCCTTTGTTGCTTGGTGTTCTGTGGTTGGATTCTTTCTCCACGTTCATACATATCATATGGGACCGTCTGGGTGTTGATGTATGAGCCGCACACAAGTGATGACAAAGTCATGCATAGGATGATGTTTTGAAAGGAAATAGTGTTAATTCCACTAGTTGTACAGTACCAAAAAAAAACCATGGGCACAAAATCCTTAGACTTATCTAGGCACTAATTAAACAATATAGACCCTAGCTATTCAGAAACGGCAGATCTAGTTTCAGTTCAGTTGCACCAAATAGCTATTGTCCATAGCAATCAGTGATGCTTGCAGTTTGGTGTACACGGTATGTGGAGACTCTTCTCAGAGAGATTCTGACTTGTCTCTCTTCAACTCCAACACAACCCACTCTGCTCAGCTTACCCTAGTCATTAGTTTCATTGGTTCTAGTCATAGCTAGCCACTTTCAGCTAATCAGGACCTATTGTGCTAGGATTTAACTCTAGCCTACCTGACTTTTCTACTCACTCCCATCTCTGCCCAAAGCAAGGGGGCTGAGCACTTGAGCACTGTCTGCCAATTCATAGTGTCTACGGAGGACCAGTTCTCCATGTTGGTCTTAGGAATCCTACAGGGCTATAAATTTACCTGAGTGCGAGGCGCATGCTTAATGACAAAAGAATAACTTAGTAACTGCAAGAACCTGCCCCGATTTTTAGGTACCATTTTCCAGTCACCATGTTTTTGGAACATGACAAAGTTTCTGCCTCTGTGCGGCTTCTGACTGGGATAAGAAGCAAAGATTGTGATGTTGAGTCACTTTTCACACACAAGCAGTGCGTCAGGGTTGTCAAAGGGTCCGAGGTCAAGAACTGGGACGGTACATCATAAACAGAGAGAAAAGACCGAGGCAAAGTTAGGTAAAGGTCCTAGGTCAGAATATCAGAAAGATAGCAAATCAGAAGAAGGGGCTAGGCAAACAGATGGTCAGAACAAGGTCCAAGGTATGGCAGCAATAGATCTACAAGCAAAGCACAAGGCACAGAGAAACAAACCACACCAATCTGAATGTACGACTGACAGCTATCTTGGACTGCCAGCCAAGTTAAGGAGCTGAGTAATCGTAAGGAACAGGAAACAGCTGATGAAAGTTCAACACCTACCAGTCTCAGACTGGACTGCTGAGCCATCAATCAAAACACAAATAGCCCAGAACGCCCCTGTACCATACTAGATGACTGTGGTGTCAATCACCACGCCCAAGACACACTGACAGGTGGAATCGTGACAAGGGGTTTCTAGTGGGTCCCTATATCCCTATACTTCAAGGGTTTTAACAGGTTGCCATAGCAAATGAGAAAGGGCTTCCTTTTCCTACTTTATATTTGACCTCCTCCACATTTTTACCTTCTTATAGGGTCACTTCCACTTGGTATGAAATTGACTTTGTACTGTGGGCCCTAACACAATTACCTGATCCCCAGGTCTAAATTGCCTCGCTCGAGCTGACCGATTATACACCCTGGATTTTGCCTCTTGGACCTTAAGGAGGCCGTCTTTTACCTGGCTCCTCACTTTGGTCCCTCAACACAATAGATCATTATGCCTGGCCAATTGGGGAAAACGAATATCGGCTTTTGGGGACCACCATTTGACACACTTACATTTTTCAGAGTGTCTTTCACCGTTAAGTCCCTGAGCTGGGCAGTCCCATAGATATCCTGGGTCTCCTCTAGGTCAAGCGTAAGCACTTTTTTGGATTCTTCCTCATCCTCCTTTCTAGCTAGTATAGTGAAAGTCAATTCACCATTTACATCATATGACTTTGCTGCCGTATCCAACTCCTGATGACATACTGGACTACTGGGCGCAACAGCGTTCAAGTCCCTGGAAAATCTAGCCCTACAATTATAACATGAATTACAGTAACCCTTTAACACACCTACTTCATGGAATCACAGTCTGCAGTCTGTGTATGTTGATTCGAGCAATGGGATAGTTCTTGAGGTCTCCATAAATACATCTCACCCCTATCCTCTACCGAGGGACTAGCACATGCGGGAGTGTGGACCTTAACAGGGTCACCAAACTCCCTTAGTCCAGTAGTTCAGTCATTGTTGCACCATTCATAGTAACCTGGCACAGCAGAGGTCTGTCATTAAGGTGAGGTATGTCACTGAACTCAGGAAGTGCAAAAAATGAGAAGTGGGCTGATATATGCACCGGGGCATGACATCTCCAGCAGACAATAGTACAAAATGTACCCCTTGAACACAGACATGATCCTGGGCCCTTTCTTTTGGGTGTTCTGTAAAGGTGACCTCAGGCTCCCTTGATTGCTGAGGGAGTTCTCCACAGCCAAGTATCTTTCCAAGAGGTTGACAAGGTCATGTGCATTCTGAGGACCTCCTTGGGCAACCCAGCTTTTCATGGACTGAGGTGGTGAGTGGATAAACTGGTCCACTACCAATCTTTCCACGTACTGTGCCAGAGAGCAGATCTTATGCTTCAGCAATTTTTGCACCAGATGTGACAGATCGAATATCTGGGACCAACGAGCCCTGTTTCTGTGGGAGTGCCAGAGGTGTTTGCCTGCTGTGCCCTGACTGCCAGGCTTATGTCCAAATGTGTCATAGTCTCCACCTTCAGCTTGCAGTACTCCTTGGCATCTTGCAGTGCAAGGTCATAGTACACTTTCTGCGGTTTCCCAGTAAGGTACGGAACTAGGACTTCTGCCCATTGCTCTGGGGGCAGTTTCTCCATGTCTGACACCCTCTCATACACTTGTTACAAGAGTCATATTTTTTTACATTTGCTTATAGCTGTAAATGCGATGAAAGTGTCACAGGTGCCATTTTACCAAGCCATTTTATCATTGCTCATGCTACTATGAGCAGCATACATGTCATATACTTTCTATCATGGCATACAGCATCTTTGTCTCATGCACATCTGGAACGTCATTAGTTAGCAATTGGATAGGAAACTGCCAGCAGTAGAGCTTGATGACTTGCATGCTCAAATGCAATCAGCATGGCAGAACATTTTTCAGGCAAAATTAATAACCTCATGAAAGGTGTGTAAGTGTGAATGTTTCTGAGCGTGGTGCTTATACTTGTTACTGATTAAATTGAGAGATTCTGAACATTTATTTTGACTTATTCGTAATTTGCATATCATTGATCCTGAGATTTTTATTCTTCCACAATTTATTCTTCTTGATGCTTCATTCATTATCAAGGTTGTTACAGAAATTCTTGAAAGCATTTTTATATGTGCAAAACCAACTTCATTTTATAAAGATCAGTGCTTCGACATTTAGGAGAGAATGTTCCCTCCATTAGGGTTCCCTCTAATATGCATTTATTATCCCAATTAGAGTTTAGATTTCATTGTTTTTTAAAAATTTACACCCAATCCTCAATGATGCAAATAAGAGAAAAATTTGGAAAACTGTAGCACATATTTTTAAATGTTTTTCTGCTTCAGCCAGTCGTTTCTTACTGGAGAGGTTGGCCAATGATACCTCAGTCAAGATGTCTTGGTGATGATATCTCCAAAAACAGCTATACACTCTGCAGCAAGACTTCTATTCTATTGAAATCAATAGACTTCACTTGTAATGCACTCATAAGCCTGGTCCTTAAAAGAGAGATTCACTCTTTGTTAGCGCTCTTGCGTATAATTAATAGAACTGGACAGTAGACCTCCAATTATAAACACCTTTAAATATACTCTGCAGTGCTCTTGGCAAATTGAGATAATATAGTAGGCACTTGTGTGCTTAAAATTTGACAGATAATATATAATATACTAACAAAACTGTAAATCACTCACTGACGGCAGTACAATTAGGAGTGAAAAAAACAAGATGTAGAATATTTTCTTTTATAGATCAAGTTGTCAGTACATTAATGTATTTGAGAATCACAGTTATTACCATGTAACCTATAAATATAGTTTCCAGGGTGTAAATGTGTATTCCCATCCTACAAGGTGATGAAAAATCCCTAGGATATGCCAATATCACCAATTCATGCTAAAAGGATACTCTTTTGGTTTATGTTGGATCATTGGGGCTCTATTGATATTGACGTGGTCAGTTTATGCGTTAGGGCTTTACTTATGAATTCAAAGAATGCAGTGTTCAAAGGCATGTGAGAACATCCTTTGTCATGTCGCTAACTATCCCATGTGATGGCTAGAAAGATTTAGCGGGAACATCCTAAGAGTGATTACATACTATAGAGAAATTCCACCACTTTTTATGATAGAAACCCTACTTCTTTCCAAGGGTCATCTTTTAATATATTTGTGTGAAACTTGAACATAAGATCGATATACAGCATTTTGCTGTTGTTTTCTAGACTCTAAACTGTTCTCTTTTCTTTAGTGTACTTCAGTGCTCAGAAAGTATCGTCTCCGGAGACACTTCAGGGAGCTATCAGTGTTCCGTTTGCAATACCTTCTTCGGCTCAGCGTTGAGGTTTTGTGTTTGAATTACTGAACTGCTGTCTAATTTCTGGCTTCCCTTTTTGCATGCCTGCTTTCAAGTTTCTTCTTGTTCTTTTTTTGACATCTAACCAAGAAAAAGAAGTTCCTCCTTACCTCCTATTTAGGTAATGCACGTGTTAACTTGTGTTTATAATATATGACAGTGGTCTCTTACCTGTGACTCTAAAGCTGTTGTAATGCTACAAGTCCTAGCATGCCAGGGGTTGTGGAATTCCCACACCTGGAAAGTACCGGTTGAAGACCAATGTTATAGGGCATGCTCGAATTATAAATTGTACAATTTTACCCAATTCTTCAAATTTTTAATCAACCATTATTTTCATTACAGTTTTGATCAACACAGAGAGGCTTGTAAAGGAGATGTCAGATTTATATGCAAGTCTGATAGTTGTGGGAAGAAATTTAGAAGCAAAGACGCCCTGAAAAAGCACAAAGAAAATGTGCATGGTATGTTCTGTGAGTGAATGAGAAAATTAGATACATACTCATATCTTTAGGATATAAGGCCTATTTGCCTTGTTCAGAGATTTTACACAGTGTATGTCAAAAAATGTCTCTTTTTCTATATTTTCGGTGACTGTCATTGAATTTTAAGATAAGTATATGCTCCTCTATGTAACTGGGTTTTTTCTAGTAACTTAACCCTTGCTGATACACCTTTTAACTGCGCCAGTTAAGAGTACTAATGCCACAGCGCTGCTTTTTAACGGCGCTGAGGAATAAGGGTACAGCGCCCCCCAGAGTTGGAATTTCTCTGGGTTCTTGGCCACTGGGGGTAGCCGAGACCCCAGAGAACATGGTTTGGGTTGGTTTTTACTGACCCAGGTGTTGCAATTGCCGTTATTAACGGTATAACGGCGACCCCCCCAAAAAAAGTAAGATTATCCATTTAATTTCTCTCTCCTCTGATGTGATTGCACATAAGAGGAGAAAGAAATAGGGTTCCCCAATCCCCCCGGTACCTCTGTTGTCCCTGCAACCCCCCGTGAAGTCTCCTGTGCCGTCGTCGTCTTCTTCTGGGAGAAAATGGCAGGCGCATGTGCATGGTTCCAAACTAAATTTTTTGTGAAAATAGTAAAATTAATAAACTTCTTGAATGTGGTTTTACTCACCTTGAGAGGTGTTTTTTTTGCATAGTGTAACTTTTCGGTATTTTCTGATATATATTGACCCCCCAAACTCACTTCAAATGTAAGGTGGTCCCTAAAAAATGGTTTTGTTAATTTTGTTGGAAAAATGAGAAATCGCTGGTCAAATTTTAACCCTTATAAGGTCCTAACAAAAAAAATATGTTTCCAAAATTGTGCTGATTTAAAGTAGACATGTGGGAAATATTATTTATTAACTATTTTTTGTGAAACCACTCTCTGATTTAAGTGTACAAAAATTAAAAGTTTGAAAATTGCAAAATTTTCAAAATTTTTGCCAAATTTCAGTTTTTTTTATAAATAAACGCAAGTTACAGTACAGACCAAAAGATTGGACACACCTTCTCATTCAAAGATTTTTCTGTATTTTCATGACTGAAAATTGTAGAATCACACTGAAGGTATAAAAACTATGAATTAACACATGTGGAATTATACATTACACTTTACAAAAAAGTGTGAAACAACTGAAAATATGTCTTATATTCTAGGTTCTTCACCTTTTGCTTTGATTACTGCTTTGCACGCAGAAAAGGTGAACGGATGGACTCTACATGCCTGGTTCCCACCGTGAAGCATGGAGGAGGTGGTGTGATGGTGTGGGGGTGCTTTGCTGGTGACACTGTTGGGGATTTATTCAAAATTGAAGCGGTGAGCGGTCCAGCTCACCCCAAACCATCTCGATTGGGTTCAGGTCTGGTGACTGTGGAGGCCAGGTCATCTGGCGTAGCACCCCAACACTCTCCTTCTTGGTCAAATAGCCCTTACACAGCCTGGAGGTGTGTTTGGGGCCATGGTCCTGTTGAAAAATAAATGATGGTCTAACTAAACGCAAACCGGATGGAATAGCATGCTGCTGCAAGATGCTGTGGTAGCCATTCTGGTTCACTATGCCTTCAATTTTGAATAAATCCCCAACAGTGTCACCATCAAAGCACCCCCACACCATCACACCACCTCCTCCATGCTTCACGGGGGGAACCAGGCATGTTGAGTCCATCCGTTCACCTTTTCTGCGTACTAAGCAGTAATCAAAGCAAAAGGTGGCTACTTTGAAGAACCTAGAATATAAGACATATTTTCAGTTGTTTCACACTATTTTGTAAAGTGTAATGTATAATTCCACATGTGTTAATTCATAGTTTTGATGCCTTCAGTGTGATTCTACAATTTTCATAGCCATGAAAATACAGAAAAAGCTTTGAATGAGAAGGTGTGTCCAAACTTTTGGTCTGTACTGTATATTGAATAAATTTTAACACTAACATGAAGTACAATATGTCATGAAACAACAGCCTCAGAATCAGTGGAATATGTTGAAGCGTTCCAGAGCTATATCCTCATAAACTGACAGTGGTCAGAATTGTAAAAATTGGCTTAGTCATTAAGTACCAAATTGGCTCAGTCACTAAGGGGTTAATATAGATTAACACATGTACACTCTTTATCAGAAAACAACCAAATTCTGTACAGTGTGCAAAGTCCATGTCCCTACAATCTACAAGGAGTAGGTCGTGTCCTTACCTCGGTCCTCTCTTTTTGCTGGCTTTTAGCGTTCAGCTGATATAACTATTGGACTCGGGGAGCACTTCATTTTTGGGAATATACAGATTTGAAAGCAGAAGTTTATATACACTATATACAAAGACAAAGATGCATGTTTTTCTCAATATCTGACATGCAATCAGAATAAATCTTTCCCGTTTTAGTACAATTAGGATTACCATAATTATTAATATTTGCCAAATGCCAGAATGATGAGAGAATGTTTTAAGGCATTTTCATTACTTACTGCAAAGTAAAAAGTTTACATACACTAAGATTTCTATGCCTTTAAATAATTCTGGACTGCCCATGTGATGATGCCATGTGTTTGGAAGCTTCTGATAGTTTTATTGTCAACATCTGAGATAATTAGAGACACACCTGTGAATGTATTTTAATGCACACTTGAAACACACTGCTTCTTTGCGTAGCATCATGGGAAAGTCTAAAGAAATCAGCCAAGATATCAGGAAGGGAATTGTGGACTTGCACAAGTCTGGCTCATCCTTGGGTACAATTTCAAGATACCTGAAGGTGCCTCGTTTATCTGTACAAACAGTTATGCGCAAGTACAAAAAGAATGGAAATGTCCAGTCATCATACCGCTCAAGATGGAGACGGATTCTGTGTCCCAGAGATGAACGTGCTTTGGCCTGACATGTGCATATCAACCCAAGAACAAAAGCAAAAGACCTTGTAAAGATGATTTCGGAAGATGGAAAGGTTGTGTCAATATCCACAGTGAATCGAGTACTATATCAACATGAGCTGAAAGGCCACTCTGCCAGGAAGAAGCCATTACTCCAACAGAAACATAAAAAAGCCAGATTAATGTTTGCAAATGCACACAGGAACAAAAACCATGGCATGTCCTGTGGTCTGATGAAATTAAAATTGAACTTTTTGGGCATAATGCATAAATGTTTGGAGGGAAAAAGGAGAAGCTTGGAAGCCTAAGAACACCATCCCAACTGTGTAACACGTGAGTGGCTGCATCATGTTGTGGGGTTGTCTTGCTGCCGGAGTTACCGGTGCCCTTCACAAAATAGATGGCATCATGAGAAAAGAAGATTATTTGGCAATTCTGAAGCAACATCTAAAGACACCAGCCAGGAAGTTAAAGCTTGGGTGGTGATGGGTCTTCCAAATAGACAAAAGACCTGAAGCTTAGTGCTAAAATGTTAACAAAGTGGCTTAAGGAGTTAATGTTTTGAAGTGGCCATCACAAAGCCCTGATCTCAAACTTATTGAACATTTATGGGAAAAGCTGAAAAGGTAGGTGTGAGCAAGGCGACCTACAAACCTGGATCAGTTACAGCAGTTTTGTCAGGAGGAATGGGCCCAAATTCCGACCAACTATTGTGAGAAGCTTGTGGAAGGATATTCCAAAGTTTGACTCAAGTCATTCAGTTTAAGGGCAATGGTACCAAAAACTAATGAAATGTATGTGAACTTTTGACTTTGCAGTAAGTAATAATACGTCTTAAAACATTCTCTCCCTCATTATTCTGGCATTTGGCAAATATTAATAATTATGGTAATCCTAGTTGACCTAAAGCAGGAAAGGTTTATTCTGATTTCACATCAGATGTTGAGAAAAACATGCATATGTGTCTTTTTATATAGTGTGTGTAAACTTCTGGTTTCAACTGTATATTTCCATATAGAGAAGGTGCTGGGTCCTAGTAGATCCCAATCAGCTTTACACAGGACTTGTGTCACTATTTTCTCCTGTAAATTAGGCTCCTATAAATGCCCAAGTAACAGTGAAAACATGCTCAATAAACGAAAAGTCATCACCTCCAGAGATCTTTTATGACATTTTGGAGAACAAATTATGTAAATAAATACATAACACTCATAAGTATAGTTGAATAAAAATGCAAAAATAAATACTCCCAAAAAGAGTGAAAAAATATTTTTTATAAGAACATTTTCCCTGTATAAAACTAAATAACATTATATACAGCATAATTTTGAATAAATCCCCAACAGTGTCACCAGCAAAGCACCCCCACACCATCACACCACCTCCTCCATGCTTCACGGTGGGAATCAGGCATGTAGAGTCCATCCGTTCACCTTTTCTGCGTGCAAAGCAGTAATCAAAGCAAAAGGTGGCTACTTTGAAGAACCTAGAATATAAGACATATTTTCAGTTGTTTCACACTTTTTTGTAAAGTGTAATGTATAATTCCACATGTGTTAATTCATAGTTTTGATGCCTTCAGTGTGATTCTACAATTTTCATAGTCATGAAAATACAGAAAATTCTTTGAATGAGAAGGTGTGTCCAAACTTTTGGTCTGTACTGTATATATATATATATATATTAGGCATCCACACAGCCATAATAACTTAAATAAATAGTATTTTTTTTTAAATATATTTGCTATTACTTCCAGCATTCAACCTTTTTGTTTACTGCAAAGTGAGGCCTCATCCAGACATCAGTTTTTCTCATGTACGAGAAAAACTGACCATTTATTTTGATGAGACTTTTCCGAGAGTCATACGATTTTCTCTCGTACATGGAGACAAAAAGTTTCTCCACCTTCTCCTATGTGACAGTCCATGAAAATCGAACTGCACTTGGATGGCACCCAAGTGCGATCCCCTTTTTATCATGGACCCGTAGACTTGTATTGCCGATTTTCATCCGAATCTCGGTACAAAATCGGACATGTCTCCATGATTTTCCGCAGCTTGGTCCACGAAAAATTATGGACATGTGAATGGTCTCATAAACTATCACAGGTACAAGTTCTATCCATGAAAACCACAGATAGTACTCATACTTAAACATTGGACGTCTGAATGTCACTGAAGAATGCACAGAGACAGAAAAGAGTCAAAAGCCGTAAAAGATTAGCTTCAATATGTTCAGGGGAATATCTCATTAAATGAGTTTTTCAGACTAAACTGGATTGACCTCAGTATCTATAAGGAAACAAATTATTAAATTAATTTTCAAGTCTAAAATAGGTATTACCTACCCACTGGAAGGTGATAACATAGATCTGTGTTTTATTCTATTTATTTCTTTTATGGTGTTCACTGTTCAAGAAATTAACGTAATAGTCTGATTAGTTTGGACCTTAATCAGCAGACACAGAGATGTCATTTTTTTCCTTTTTAGATTTATTTTACCTAATTTGTAAAATGGGAGATATAAACTTTCACATGTTGTAGGTTTTTTAAATATTTTTACGTTTTTAACATGCCTTTTACATGCTGACTTGACCTTATACTACAAAATACTTTTTTTTATTACAATGTATTGTCCTGTCTGCACTACTGTATACTACTTTTATTTATTACCCCATAATAGCTCTTCTGCAGACTGGTCTCTGTTCAAGTTACTGCTTCATAACATACAGTATGTCCATCATATGAAGTTATAATTTTTTATTTTAATTTTAGGTGATTTATGAAGTTTGCCAACAGACATTCAATAAATTCCTAGTCACCTTCCTACTGTTTATAATATTCCCCCTAAGTCTCCATTTCCCCCTGGCATATCCATTTCTTTATCCACTGTGTAATCCATTCATTTTCAACTGCCCTGAAACCATTGCAATTTATCTTTTACAAAAAATAAAGTATGTAGGGCAGTAACTTATTATTCAAAATTCTAAAGTTAAGCCAACGATTCTCTTGTTTTCCTTGGGTGTATTTAGAGATATAAAGCATAGGTGAGGTAGGAGGTTAGATCACAAGTTGCTGTTGGATAGCAGTCATCATTTTCATTGCCAGTTCCTTCCCAAATTTTGCCCCACTCTTCTCGTGAGACCTACATTAATAAATTGACTGGTATATTTATGTTCTTATTAAATAAAGTATCTTACGTGGTTCATTTGGTTTCAGTAGCCAGTGGTTTCTCGAGAGTTGATATTTGATATTCTCTGAAAATCCTTGCAAGCTTGAAACCGGAAAATCAGCTAATCAACCAGTTCTGCTAACTGAAAACCAGCTCAGTTAAGAAAAATAATCAGATGTTACTCTGAATCCTGCATAAAAATAGTGCTTAGTGACTGATCGTGCTATGACATCTGCAAGTGTTTTTAAAGTAAGATGCTTTGATAGGAATGGATACATGTATCCTTGTCTTTTTTTTTAATAAAAGCTTTTAGCTAACACTGGACAAAGTGAAATATAATCACCAATACCAATGATATTGTAATGAAACGAAGATAATGACTATCAGATATTGAAGGACATTATACATTCCTGGATCATCCGTCTAAAAAATGCACTTTAATTAAATTACCTAAACTGCACAGTTATAGTATGTGTCCCTTTAGTTAGAAGTGCTGCAAGTTAAAAAAAGGCCTTTCACCAATGTTTCATGTTTTATTGGACACATGATGTAGAACAGAATAAAATGTTTTGTTTTTTTAATTTTTTAATTATTATTACGGTAAATAATTTGGCACCTAATGAGTTAATTTTTGTTAATTTCAAGGTATTGTCAGATAATTTATATTGAAGGTGTGTACTCATTCTCCTTGTATCATGTTGAGCAATCATAAGCAGGCAGCAACACACTGGAATTTGAAGAACACACTGCTCTGTAGCTTAGAGCAGCTTTCTAAGTATGTGAGATGTAAAATGTCAAACAGCCATGATTTCCTGCATAGTTAGGAAGCCCACATAACTAGAACTTTTCAGATAAGGTCTCTGTGGGGAAATGACAGCACACCTGAGATTAGCTGTGTCCCATTACAAACCCTTCTATCCACTCTCCTCCTGCTATCTAATATATAAAGCTGAATGTATGTATGTGTGTATGTATGTGGGTATGTTTGTCCGGGATTGGAATCCGCACCGTCGCACTTACGGGCATGAAATTTTGCACGCCCGCACATCTCAACCCCGAAAGCGTCCTAGGCTATGTTTTGAATCGAAATTTTAACCCCGCGCGTTCCAAATCGACAAACAATTTTGGCCCTATCTACATAATGGGGAGAAAGCTGAATGCTTGTGTGTATGTCCGGCATAAGAATCTGCATTTACGGGCATGAAATTTTGCACACCCGCACGTCTCGTCCCCGGGAGCGTCATAAGCTAGGTTTTGAGTCGTAATTTTAACCACGCGCATTCCAAATCAGCAAATAATTTTGACCCGGGATAGGAATCTGCACCGTCGCACGTACGCGCATGAAATTTTGCACACCCGTTACGTCTCGACCCCGGGAGCATCATAGGCTGTGTTTTGAGTCGACATTTTAACCCCACGTGTTCAAAATTGCGCGCGTTAATCGTCTTTGCACCTGAAGGAAAAACTAAGAATGTCGTTTATCAAAAGGCTCTCGAATAAGGAGTAGAAGATAAATGACTTCACATCACTTGGGCTATTTAATTAATCTGTGTGGAATATCTATGCTGTTGAATATCTGTTGTGAAATGGTTCTATTAGTTTAGTTTTTGCTTTTTAATAATTTGTCTATTTGGTGTGTGATTTTTATGTGCAGAATACATTTTTGTTAACATAGTCTATTTTGTTACAGCTAACAGCAGTTATTTATTAACCCGGGCGAAGCCGGGTACTACAGCTAGTAATATGATAAATTCTGCTGTTCTGCCCCTTACCCCACATTGCCTGGAGATGTTTCAGTAATGTCTGCTGTGCTTAAAGCAGCTTATACTTCCTTTGCAGTGAGAGTAGATGTCATTATATCTCACAAAGGAGGAGTCCAAAACAGACAGGTTACTCCTGAGTTTGACAGAATGCCATCCCTGATCTAACTGCAGAGTAAGTACAAGTTTGTTAAGCAAATCAGACATAAGAGTGATTAAATAATTAGATATCATACATTGAAGAACCTGTTCTAAGTTATGGTGGCATCATACAGGGAAAGGTAAATGCCCTTAGTGAAAACTATGTGATAACACCCACTAGGACTTAACTTATTAGATTCCAAATACTTTTATTGCTAATATGTTTGCAATGGAGAGGCAATCTTTTTAAAATCATATTCCAGTCTGCAGCCAAGATTATATTGTGTTTCCAGTTCAAAATGAAAAATTTGGTATATAGAGAGCGTTCACCTCTCGAGTAGCATTCCAGTTGAAAGTGTAGTTTATTCACCCATGTTCTATTTATCTATCTATCTCTCAACATACTTCTCCAAAAAGCTGAAACCTATAGGATCATATGCAAATGAAAAAAAAAACACAGACTTTGTGTAGCTCTGTTGTGAGCTGATGTGTTGTAACTTGGGCTAAATAAAGTCTGATTCTTTTTGTATCTGATCATGAAGAAGCATGATTAGCAAGAGATAAATACAGAATAGAATTTGGAAGAATAAACTACATATTTAACACACACCTTCACTATTTTACAGTTTATAGCACATAAATGTGGAATCTGGATAATGCATGTTATACATGTGCAGGCAATAATTCCTATGTTCACTTTTAACCTGATTTTTGGGCACACTAATTTCATGCATAGTGCGAGAAAATACACATCGATTTCATCCTTTCATTTCAATGATTAGTATTACAGATATGTAGACTAAGAGCTTGCTCACACTGGAGAGTAGAATCCAATGATTCGATTCTCTTGCATGTGAGAATCGGATCACAGGTGCAGAGAAGATAGAAAACTTAATTTCTCCATTATCTCCATCCTACGAGTCTGAGTAGTCCTACGAGTCCTGATGGCATCCGAGGGCAGTCTGATGCTTTGCACGCACCCATAGACTTCTATGGGTGCGTGCTGTTGACATATGCTGCCAATTGCAGCATGCAGCGATTTATTTCTCATGTCAACTCACATAACAAAATAAATGCTAGTCGGCATTGCTCCATAGTATAACATTGGAGCGAGTGCTATCTGATAAAACAGCAGATAGCACTCATCCGAGTTATGTGCTGGTTACTCGCCAGTATGAGCGAGCCCTAATAGTAAGGGTTGACTACCGATTATATTGGACGTGTGCTACCCATGGTTTTCATATATATTATTTTTAACCATGTTATTCTATGGGATTGTGCACATGTCCGATCTTTTCCTTGAAACGAACAGTCCGAGGAAAAAATTGGTGCATGTCCGATTTTGATCTGAGTGTCGGATCAAAATTGGCAATACGAGTCTATAAGTCAGTGGAAAACATCGGAACGCACTCAGATGACATCCGAATGCAGTCTGATGTTCCCAGAATGACATAATAGTGAAGATGGATAAACTATTTTTAACCTCCGAGAAAAATTGATCTCACTGTGATCTAATTCTGATCAGTGTTTGTTCATAATAATCAAACTGTTTGTCTTGGGTGAAGATTAAACGCTCATGTGCACCTACCTTTGTAGTAATAAACTAATAGACTTTCTAATTTTTTGTGCAGCTCAGACTAGAAATCAGTATTACAAATCTGTATTCTCCACAATGAAATAAAATGACTCTATCAGGCTTTATTGACTTCCATATTAAGAGTACAGATTAGATTGTGAAACTTATGATCATAATGTATTTTCAATGTTTCGCCCATTTGGCTGTGTAACACCTGCGATAATACTGTACAGTCCATAACAGAATGTCTCCCAGTAGTGCCACATAGCTCCGTGTTCACATTATAGGGCCGTGTAACATATTCACCACACTGTGTAACTCTTCATTAACATGTTTGCCTCCCCGTAGCTATAATATCACAGGAGCATTTATGTGTGCCATAGAATTTTCTAGAACAGCTGACACAGAAGAGTCTTTATAAACATATGTGCTTCATCTTATTAATCAGATCTGTTCCACAGTACTTTATCTATTATTTCTTTCCTCCCTTTTGAGGTATATTCTTTATTTATTATAGGAAATTCTAAGAAGAGGTTAATGTGCACAGTCTGTAACAAGAAATGCTCATCATCAGTTATCCTTCAAGAGCACCGAAAGGTAAGGAATTGATTTATAACAAATATAACACAAGAATGTTTTGGGTCAGATTTTTCGTCTATGGCCCCCTAATTGGGCTAAAGGACATGTATGATTACTATGCTGTTTTTATGTTTAGGCACAAATAATGATTGTTCTATAGCGGAATAGTCACATCAGAAATTGTCCGCAGGCTCCGCTCTTGGCATACTGGCATAAAGAAAACATTACAAAATAATTAAAATATTTAGTGTTCTCTTGTTCAAAAAACATCACATTACTGTTGGAAAACTCATTTGCAATATTAAACCGTTACACCACAAGTCTTGAAGCTTGCTCTTACTTCTAGATTTTTTGTGCTGTGAGAACAAGGCAGGCGAGTGTATGAAAAATCGTCTGAATTTTATCCTGAAAACATGGATGATTTTCATCCATTTGCCATCCATATTGCCATCCGTTTGTCCATTTTCTACAGCCATGTGACATTTATGTGGCAACTAGTGATGAGCGAGTATACTTGTTGCTCGTGTTTTCCCGAGCATGCTCAGGTGCGGAGGCTGGCTGGCAAATCTTGTCCTGGGGGGCAAGCACACAGCAGTGGCCCATGAGCAGCGTCCCATCCTTATTGTGTTTACACTATGAAATTCACCATTAAGGCGAGCTTAATATATCAAGACTGATGGTCATTACACAGAGAGAACCAAACTAACTGCTTTGAGGGGTTGACACGCTTAGCTGCTTCTTCAGGTAGACCTATGAACATTTTGATAGTGAAACACCTGCTGCTTTATTAAAGTCAACATAGACCAAGGCAAGGTTCAGAAAACAAAAGCAGAGCCTTACTGGATTAACAGAAAACAAACAAAACCAATGAAGTGCAACAGAATCCTTTTCTTTGCAGGTTCCACCTGCAGACACTTGGCATTGTCCTCCGCTCCTCCTGGAGCCACGTGGGAGTGGCTCCCAACACACCACCCACACTGTCTCTCATGTCCAGGTATTGAACCAGGACCATGTGATGATTACATGACCATGACATCACCGCAGGTCCTGCTAGTACACATGCTGGTGTCGGCTCTGCAAGAAGCGATATGGTGAGCACCCTCCCTCGTACTCTATGGGTGCTCACATAAAGCCAGCCCATTGTAACTTTAAAATTAACCCTCTCAGCACTTAGCGTGCTGGAGGCAAAAACAATCTGGTTCTACATCACTGACTGTAGTATACGCAGTGACCCGTATCTCCCTTCATACAGTGTGCCAGTGACCCTGTCACACTATGTAGAAGTGGTCAGAGCACCAAGCTTGCTACACAGATACAGTACCAAAACTAAGCTTAGTCTAAGTTTACACGCAGATTTTTTTTCCTGCAGCCAAAATCTGCTCTTTCAGCAGTAAAAATGCCAATTTTTCAGTGCTTTAGTGGCATTTTTGGGTGCAGAATAAATGTGCACTTTGTCTATAGTACATGTTTAATAAAATTAGTGTTATTCACCAAAAGACCTAAAAAACGCAGCGAAAAACGCTGTTGAATTGTTTTTCAGCATTTTTTCACTTTCTCATTGCTTTCTATGGGTGAAAAAATGCTGCAAAACTAAAGAATTGTCATGCTATAGGTTTCAAATTCAGTCGAGTGTCATTAGCATAATTAGCCTGATTCTCTCATGAGAGAATACACGGCCGTCAGTCCCCGGCCTAAGGGTTGTTCATGTTAGAGTCGCAACAATCGGCCAGGTGAGTACATGTGTAAAAAAACACAAAAAATGAATTGAAAGGTTTCGCTCTGCAGAGCCACAGATTGCAGTGGTCAGACGTAGTACACATTATGCTTTCGTATTAGTCATGGATACGTTTTTAGAAGTGCAGTAAAGCAGAGTACACTGTGCTTTTTTACATTCCAATAAAAAGCATATACCTGGAGTAAAGCTGGCCACACATAAATATTGGGCGCTACATAGTTACTGTACGTCTAATTACTTTTTTCGTGTTTTTTTTACTCATCACATATTATCCTGTACATAACATCTGATATCTGTGCATATAGTACACATAATACACCACATACAGTATATAGGGGAATACATGAGAAAGTGAATAAATTTGCAGGATCTTGGTAAGGTATCCCTGTCAGTATCCTATGGCCACTGAATGGGAGCCCTGCGGAACTTCTCTTATCGGCTGGCATACATGGCTTTTCCTTTAGTTTGTGCCTAACCCAATGTCATGCATGTGTCACATTATTACATATAGGGCCCAGGATGAGGACATTATTACATACAGAGCCCAGGATGGGGACATTATTATATACAGGGCCCATGACGGGGACATTATTACCTACATGGTCTAAGCCAAGGACATTATTACAGGATGGGGACATTATTACAAAACAGGGACATTATTACATACAGGGCCTAGGACAAGGATTTTATTACACATAGGGTCTATGACAAGGACATTATTACATACAGGGCTTAAGGTAAGGACATTAGTACAAATAAGGCCCAGGACAGGGGATATTATTACATACAGGGCCTAGGACAATGACATTATTTCATACAGGGCCCATGACGGGTACATTATTACATACAGTAAATAAAATATAATATAAACTTTGGCACTCCATGTTGCAAGTAAATGAAAGTTTATGTGTAAGCTTGAATCACAGACATTCAAATTAAGCCAACGTTTTGGCCCGTATGTGGCCTTTATCAAGGTACGTCTATAAGATGCAAACGTAAAACATAAAGTCAAAACAGTGAAAAAAAAAAAAAAAAAAATAACACATCAATTAACAACAGCAGTTTCCATGTAAAACGTGGAAGCTGTTAGATATCATATCTAAATCAATTCTTGTGGGCACTATACAGGACTGTTGATTGAGGCAAAATGGCTGTAAGCTAGCTCAAAGAGGGAGGTACAGGAGGATATCTTGTGGACTGTAAATAGAAGATATGTAAATCAGATATTCTATGTATAAAAGTAGAAAAATGGAAATATATTTGTATTTATTTATTATTATCTGCTCAGTTTTCTATATAGTAAGCATTTTTCTTTTATACATAGAATATTTGATTATTACATACATGGCCTAGGACAAGGACATAATTACATACAGGGCACAGGACGGGGGACATAATTACATACAGGGCCCAGTACAAGGACATTATTATAAACAGGGCCCAGGACAAGGACATTATTCCATACAGGGCCCAGGACGGGGCCATTAATACATATAGCGCCCAAGACCGGGACATTATTACATAGAGGGCCCAGAAAGGGGACATTATTACAGAACAGGGACATTATTACATAAAGGACCCAGGGCGGAGACATTATTACAGAACAGGGACATTATTAAAGGATGGAGCCCAGGACGGGGACATTATTACATACAGGGCCTAGGACAAGGACATTATTACACACCCTTGTTTGCGTGGGTTTCCTCTGGGTACTCTGGTTTCCTCCCACATGCCAAAGACATACTGATAGGAAATTTAGATTTAGTTTTTGTCGCCACAGCTGCAGGATTTCGGCTGCTAGACAGCCTGAATACATGTGGGGATTCCCTAACAAACAGGCATTCCCCACATGTATTCAAGCTGTCTAGGAGCCACAAATCATGCAGCTACGGCAACAAAAAATAAATCTCCGAGCACGCCCAAATACTTGGAGGACACCCGATTTGCTACTGTGGAATTTCTTCTGTATTCTTGAGGAATACCGTAAGTCTGTTTCATGAAAACGGACCCTTATAAAGCGAATGGTATGAAAATACATCAATATCAATTAAAAAAAGAAACTGTACTCTGGTTTCTGGAAATTTTCAACCAAATTCTTCTCAGTGGAGGACATTTAGAACAGAATTCTTTAAAATGCAAATTTATTGAATTTGGCTGTAGAAATCAAGGTCCTAAGGTTAAGAACATACTGATTAGACTTGGAGATATAGCTAAATCATACCATATGTTAACGGAGTTTTAATGTCATCCTTCATTGTCAGCTTGTACAAAGCAGTCACCTGTGCAATGACATGACAGTGTACATGGGGTCTAATCAATCAGTTTTTAGCTTAGATGTTTCTTACCCTTTTATTGCCAATGACACAATCTAAAATCATATTAATAACAGATTTTTTTCCATGCTTTTCAGTTAAAATGGCAACTAGAAACTTGGCTGGCTGCTCTGACATACCGATTTTTCCCCTCTTTTCTGCATTTTAATGACATCTGTGGGAGAAAAGGAAATCCCAATGAGATCATTATTGAGATTTTCAGTTTTGAGTAGAGCCTCTGGTTTAACATCTCTGACATTTAATTTAATTACAGGCCTCTAAAATATCTAACAAAAACATGTTTATAGAATCAAAGTAATGAAAAAAAAATAATAAAAGCCTTTACTTACAATGCAGAAGTTAAAATATCAACAGTTACGACACGATTTCTTTATACATACAGTATATCCCTGCACAGTCTTTATTCGTTCTGTCAGACAGGTAGAGGTATCAGCATATGATAATCCCATAAATAAGTAAATTATATAAGAGCTGAAATATGATATATCCTTATGATCTGTTAATTTCCGAAATAATACAAAATATTGATATTTAATATTGACATTTAATAGAAAAATTATAATATTGTATGACTGATGCCTTCATTGACTAACCAGAAAATACATATTTCAAAACTTTCAAAAAGCTTTAAGAAATGTTTCTGGTTGGCCATTAAATTGCATTGTTTTTACTCACAGTACGAAAGTTCTATCTCAAAAAGGGCAAAACGTGGAAGCGCTCTTGCCAATAAAAGTAAAGCTTAGAGAGAGGTGCACAGCACAGGTAATTGCTCTTTTCTGTTCTATAAAGACCAGTATCATGCAAGACCTTTCAGATCCTGCACTAAATGCTTCTCCATCTTTCAAGGATGATCTATCAGACACTGACCGTATGATTTCAGCCAAGTACAATTAGGTCCAGAAATATTTGGATGGTGAGCATATCTTCGTGATTTGGGTTCTGCATGCCACTTTTTTATTTAAAATGAAACAACTGAGATGCAATTCAAGTGTAGACTTTCAGGTTTAATTGAAGAGGTTGAACAAAAATATCCTGTCAAACATTTAGAAATGGCAACCATTTTTCTACAATGTCATCACACTACGTCTACCATGTTTTACAGAGGATGTGGTGTTCTGTGGATCATGAGTCATTCCCAGCCTCTTCCATACTTTCTTCTTCTCATCATTCTGGTACAGGTTGATCTTCATTTCATCTGTCCAAAAATGCTTTTCTAAAACTGGGCTGGCTCCTTCAAATGTTTTTTTTTTTACAAAGTCGAATCTGGCTTTCTATTTTTAAGGCTGATTAATGGTTTGCACCTTGTGGTGAACCCTCTGTATTTGCTTTCATGAAGTATTCTCTTTATGGCACACTTAGATACTGAGACACCTACTTGCTGGAGAGTGTTCTTCACTTGGGTGGATGTTGCAAAGGGATTTTTTCACCATGGAAAGGATTCTGCAGTCATCCATCGTTTTTGGTTTCTGTGGACATGCAGGCCTTTTTGAATTCTCAAGCTCACAAGTGCACTCTTTTTATTACAGAATGTACCACACTGATGATTTAGCCACTTCTAAAAATTTCTGCTGTCTCTCTAACGGATTTCTTCTTTTTCTTTTCAGTCTAATGATGGTCTGTTTCTTTCCCATTGAGAGCACTTTTGACCACATGTTGTGGGTTCTCAGCAACAGCTTCCATATGCAAATGTCACACCTGGAATCAGCTCCAGACCTTGATGGATTAATGAGGGAATAGCCCATGCAGCCCATTAAAGAATTTTTGAGACAATTTTCCAATTACTTTTGGTCCCTTTAAAAAGAGACAGCTACATATTAAAGGGCGCTAAAGACTTCTAATACCTTACTCTAGTTAGGATGTGAATACCCTCAAATTAAAGCTGAGAGTCTGCACTTTAAAGCATAAATAAGAAACTTTGTAACAAATCTTATCAGAGAAATCTGTTTTTTTCTCTGACAAAATTGACTAGTCTTTATTAAAATTCTCAGTTCTGAGGTCAAATCTGTTTTCAGTGAAGACAGACTGTCCTATTACTGAGATAAGAGATAACATTTGCTGCTGATGAGATTCTATGTAGATAGGACAGGAAGGAGGAAGGAGGAGCTCTGCCTTTAGCTCCTCTCTCTCCCGTCTACATAGAATATATCATCAGTAGCAACCGGCATCTCCTATCTCCATTACTTCACTGAATACAGATTTTACCTTAGAATTAAGAATTTTGATAATGACTGATCAATTTTGGCAGAGAAAGAAGATTTCTGTGTTAAGATATATTAAAAAGTTGCTTATTTTCATGTATCCTATTGGTCTATGAAATAAAAATTGAAACAACGGTTACTCAAGGCTTTTTTGATTATTTAACTGTATCTTGAATATGTTTTGGTAAGCAGCTAAAATGCCAAAACTTGTGTCACTGTCCAAATATTTCTGGACTTAACTACATGTTTGATTTAGAAACATTTCAGAGAAAAATGTAGTTTAAAATCCTATGAGTGACAAGTTGAAAAGGTCAGTTCCCAATGACTTTTCCCTGGCTTCTGCCATTGAGTGAAGGATCTATCCCTGCATCAGTGTATAGGGAGAGGGGAGTAGGTGGAGAGAAGCCACCAGGGACCCACTTTTTAACTAGTCAGCCTTGTGGCTCAGCTCCCTGCTGACTTTTATATCATGTTTTTTTATGAACGCACGTGGTTTAAATTATGTGGCCAATGTCTGATACATGCTGCCACGTGGCAGCATGTAACAGCTGTCAGGTTCCCTTTAATACAGGGTATCAAGAGTTTTTCCAAAAACTAACATTTTTACGCCATAGGCTCACAGTGGTTAAAAATTGCAAATGGAGCTTTACTCACCTTCCTCTGCCTAAGCACTAGCTTTTTACCACAGCCACCATTGAGCGCTGCAGCAGTGATGTCATGACTATACAGTGACATGTAAAAGTTTGGTCACCCCAGGTCAAATCACTGCTGTTGTAAATAGCTAAGCAAGTTGAAGATGAAATAATCTCTAAAAGGCCTAAAGTTAGAGATGACAAATTTACTTTGCATTTTAGGCAAAAAAAAAAATCTCTTTTTTTCATTTTAAAAATTGCAAAAAAGAAAATGGGCTGATGCAAAAATTTGAGCACCCTTGGAGATTTGTGTGCTCAGATAACTTTGACCAAGGTTTCAGACGTCATTTAACCTGTTAGGATTGTTCACTGTAATTGTTAGGAAATGGCAGGTCATGCAAATTTCTCAGCTATAAAAAAACTCAGCCTCCTCTAAACTTGTGCTAAAAAACAGCAGCCATGGATTTTTCTAACCAGAGCAAACACTACTGCCAGAAGACAGAAGAAACGTGTACTAGTCCATAAATTATAAATAAGAAACAATTTTATTGATATACATATATTAAAACAGATATATCACACAATTAGACAACAGAGAACAGAACATATGAAAGGCAATTATTATGCTGTTGAGACAAATGGGGACACTGTATTGATGAAGTAGGCGCCCCATCCCCCTAGATCATCCCCCTCACACACACTCAACCATGAGGAGCAAAATAGTATAGCGTGTAGATATATGCCACTGCCAATATATATTATAATAACTATGATGAACACATCTGTACTACCAAAGTGCCCTTATGTGGCACCATCATCAAGATATCTGGTATAATCCTATGTACTATCTATGGCAGTATAAATGTGAAAAAGTTTGAAATATATATAATTACCCAAACAAAATGGCAGGGGCTAGCTCCAAAGGGATCGTGGGGTCGGGGTCCAGGAGGGTGGGCGCGCCCTCCCCAATGCGCGTTTTGGCCTTAGCCTTCGTCAGGGGGCACCTTCAGAAAGATTTAGCAGGCTCTGGAGTTTTGGTAAATTTGTTCTACTGTTCAAATATACCTGCACAAATATGACCTTCATGGAAGAGTCATCAGAAGGAAACATCTCCTGCATCCTCACCATAAATTGCAGCATCAGAAGTATGCAAAAGAACATCTAAAAAAGCCTGATGCATTTTGGAAACAAGTCCTGTGGACCGATGAGGTTAAAATAGGACTCTTTATCCACAATGATCAAAGGTATGTGTGGAGAAAAAAGGCCACAGATTTTCAGGAAAAGAACATCTCACCAACCATTAATAATAGGGGTGGATCACTCATTTGGGGTTGTGTTGCAGCCCATGGCATGAGTAACATTTCACGAGTGGAGGGAACAATGGATTCAATGAAATTTCAACAAATTCCTGATGCAAACATAACACCATCTGTAAAAAAGCTGAAATTGAAAAGAGGGTGGCTTCTACAAATGGATAATGATCCAAAGCAGATTTCAAAATCCACAATAGAGGACCACAAAAGGTGCAAGGTGAAGATTTTATAACAGTCCCCTGATCTGAACATCATTGGAAATATGTGGCTAGACCTCAAAATAGCAGTGCATGTGTGACGATCCTGGAATTTAACAGAACTTAAAGATTTTTCCAAGGAACAATGGATGAAAATCTCTCAAACAAGAATTGAAAGACTTTTGTGTGGCTACAATAAGCATTTACAAGCCGTGATACTTTCAAAAGGGGGTGCTGCTAGGTACTAACCCTGCAGAGTGCCCCAATATTTGTGTCGGTCCATTTTCTTTTTTGTAATTTAAAAAAAGTAAAAGATAGAGATGAGTGAGCACTAAAGTGCTCGGATGCTCGTTACTCAAACCAAGCAATTCCTAATGCTCGAATGCTCTTTTTGAGTAATGAGTATAATGGGAGTCAATGGGAAATCGGAGCATTTTTACGGCAGACCCTACAGTCATGGCCAAAAGTTGTGAGAATGACACTGTTAGGGTCTGCGGAACGCACCAAATATATGAG
>VIAB01007627.1:91107-101194 GCA_009801035.1 Oophaga pumilio | reverse complement strand
TCCGTGTGCTGTCCGTATTGTGGTACGTGCTGCCGGAAAAAAACCGACATGTATACGTGTTTGGCACACGGACACACGGTCTGTGTGAAACACGCACATGTGCATAGACACATAGATTCTAATGTGTCTACGTGTGTACGTGTCTCTGGTACGTGTACAAACTGTCAAATACGTACCGGAAACACGGACGTGTGAAACCGGCCTTAAGGGTCACCAATCTAACCCAAGAAGAGGTGCGAAACTGACTAAATAAGATTAAAATAGATAAATCTCCGAGTCCGGATGGCATACACCCACGAGTATTAAGATAACTAAGTAATAGACAAACCATTATATTTAGGGACTCTATAGCAACGGGGTCTGTTCCACAGGACTAGTGCATAGCAAATGTACCAATATCCATAAAGGGCTCTAAAAGTGAACCTGGAAATTATAGGCCAGTAATTCTAACCTCTATTGTTGGTAAAATATTTGAAGGGTTTCTGAGGGATGTTATTCTGGATTATCTCAGTGAGAATAACTGTTTAACTCCATATCAGCATGGGTTTATGAGGAATAGCTCATGTCAAACCAATCTAATCAGTTGTTATGAAGAGGTAAGCTATAAACTGGACCAAGGTGAGTCATTTGGACGTGTTATATCTTGATTTTTCCAAAGCGTTTGATACCGTGCCACACAAGAGGTTGGTGCACAAAATAAGAATGCTGGGTTGGGGGAAAATGTGTGTAAATGGGTAAGTAACAGGCTTAGTGATAGAAAGCAGAGCGTGGTTATAAATGGTATATTCTCTAACTGTGTTGCTGTGACCAGTGGGGTACCACAGAGGTCAGTGTTGGGACCTATTCTCTTCAACATATTTATTAACAATCTGGTAGAAGGTTTACACAGTAAAATATCGATATTTGCAGATGATACAAAACTATGTAAAGCAGTCAGTACAAGAGAAGATAGTATTCTGCTAGAGATGGATCTGGATAAGTTGGAAACTTGAGCCGAAAGGTGGCAGATGCAGTTTAACAATGATAAATGTAAGGTTATACAAATGGGAAGAAGGAATCAATATCACCATTACACACTGATCGGGAAATCACTGGGTAAATCTGACATGGAGAAGGAATTGGGGATCCTAGTTAACGATAAACTTACATGGAGCAGCCAGTGCCAGGCAGCGGCTGCCAAGGCAAACAGGATCATGGGGTGCATTAAAAGAGGTCTGGATACATATTATGAGAGCATTATACTGCCTCTGTACAAATCCCTGGTTAGACTGCACATGGAGTACTGTTTAGAGTTTTGGGCACCGGTGCTCAGGAAGGATATCATGGAATTAGAGCGAGTACAAAGGAGGGCAACAAAATTAATAAAGAGGATGGGAGAACTTCTATACCCAGAGAGATTAGCAAAATTAGGATTATTTAGTCTAAAAAAAAGATGACTGAGGGGCGATCTATTAACCATGTATTAGTATATAAGAGGACAATACAAATATCTCTCCGAAGATCTGTTTATACCAAGGAAGGTGACGATCAGAAGAAAGGCATTCTCTGCATCTGGAAGAAAGAAGGTTTTTCCACCAACATAAAAGAGGATTCTTTACTGTTAGGGCAGTGAGAATCTGGAATTCCTTGCCAGAGGAGGTGGTGATGGCGAACTTAGTCAAGTTGTTCAAGAGAGGCCTGGATGTCTTCCTGGTGCGTAACAATATTGTGTGGCACCCCAGGAGTTCGGTTGCCACAGTGACCTTGCCTTACTCCAGGAGGGAGTAATGTCATGCCTGGAAGCAAGAAAGGATCCCCTTAACAGGTAACACGAGTGGTTCTTTGGATGCAAGCAAAGGGTGCAGGACAATATACGGGACTATGTTTTTAACCTTCAGAAGGCACTGCGGGCCATAAAGCAGATTGACCCAGACAGCGTGCAGGATGGACACAGATTGCTGAAGGAGCAATTTATTTGCATGAACCAAATGTCAGCCGTCCAGCGCCCCCTAGGCATCTAGCAATTACCTACCACCAGGAGGCGGCATCATTCCTTCAGGCCCCCACTAAGGCCGACGCACAGACCCTGGATAATGGTCCATCTGCAGAACTACATCTGCAGGTTCAGGAGCTGACCAAAAGTGTGGCTGCATTAGTCAAAACCGTGCAGTTCTTGCAAGTGCCCCCAAAGGAGATGATAGAGTTGGCCTCCAGTCCGGATGACGTCCCGTGGCGACAGAGAAAGAGGATTCCACCAATGAGAGGGAGAGACAACGATCGCTACGACCAGGACGGACGACACATTTGCTGCCGCTGCAGCAGAGCAGGGCACATTGCAAGGTTATGTCATTTAAACGAGCGACCCCTGGGGCAGAGGGCCAACCCCCAGGAGTAGGATGATCAGGCCCACGGAACTGGTGAGCCAAGTACATCGGAGGATGACCAGTCCTCCCAGTTATGATTGACGGCATCCCAATAAACGCTTTAGTGGACACCAGCTCTCAGGTGACGACTATTCCATATATTCTCTACAAACGTTACTGGGCTGACTCTGATCTTACTTGCGGCCCAGATGATGAGCTGATAGTATTCACCAGCAATGGTCACCCTTTGCCACAGAAGGGGTATAAGGAGGTGACCATTAAGGTGGGGCAAGTAGAATTGAAATCTCAAGGTATGATAATTGTAGACATTGATCGATGAGAATGTAACCCAATGATGATCTTTGGTACTAATGCGATAGAAAATTGTCTTGCCGAGGTTATTGTTTTGTTGCAACAGGTAGCCGAAACTGCTGGTTCCAGTGAGCAATGGGTCCTGCAAAAGAAGATCAAGGCCCTGATGCAAAGACAACAGGTAGAGCTATCTGGCGGAGAAGTCGGCAGTGTCAGAGTGAGTGATTCATTCCCCATTGCAATACCCCCAAGGAGTGAAATGTTAATTTGGTGTCGGGCAGCCATAGGCCTCAGGGGAAGAGATTACCAGGCCCTGGAAGAACCAGTGTACTCTGATAGTAGGCCCACTATTCTGACAGCCAGAGGGGTAGTCGATGTCTGCAAGAGGAGGGTGCCAGTACGCATCTTAAATTGTGGGGAGGAGGACAAACTGCCTTGGTATGCCACCGTTGCTAAGCTGTTCACTGCCAATAACAACGCACTTCAGACAGCAGAACCCTTGGTCTCTTGCGACCAGGCGGAGGCCAATGGCTCCGCAAAACAGCTGGAGGATTGGTGTCCACAGCTGCACGTAGGCACTGACTCCACCCTTCCACACCAAAAGAATGGGGTTTACTGAGTAGTGCAAGAGTTTGAACGGCTATTCAGCAAACACCCTTTAGACTTTGGGCAGGTAAAAGGGGTCCAACATCATATCCCTACTGTAAATCATCCGCCCATTAACGAAAGGTACCGGCCTGTACCCCCAAATCACTATCAATGTGCCAAGAGTATGTTACGAAAGATGAAGGAGGTTGGGGTGATCAGAGACAGTTGTAGCCCCTGAGCAGCTCCCCTAGTCCTCGTTAGAAAGAAAGATGGTACAATGAGTATGTGTGTTGACTACAGGAAACTTAACAGCATTACCCACAAAGACACCTATCCGTTACCTAGGATAGAGGAATCACTAGCGGAACTGAGAACCGCTAACTATTTCTCTACCTTAGATCTCACTAGTGGGTATTGGCAGGTTCCAGTGGCAGAGGCAGACAAAGAGAAGACCGCCTTTGCAACACCAATGGGCCTCTCAGAATTCAACTACATGCCGTTCGGGCTTTGCAGCGTGCCAGGAACATTCCAGAGATTGATGTAGTGCTGCCTCGGACACATGAACTTTGAGACAGTTCTGTTGTACCTATATGACGTCATTGTCTTCTCCAAGACCTACGAGGAACATTTGGAGCACCTGGCCGAGATGTTCGAAGCCTTGTCCAAATGTGGCCTGAAGGTGAAGCAGTCCAAATGCCACCTCCTGAAGCCCAAGGTGCAGTACCTAGGCCACATAGTGAGCGCGGAAGGCATGGTGCCAGACCCCGACAAAGTCACTGTTATCCGGGACTGGCAGAGGCCCAGCAACATCCATGAAATACCCCAGTTCCTTGGGTTGGTAGGCTACTACCGAAGGTTCATCAAGGGCTTCACTGAAATAGCCGCACCTCTGCAAAACCTTCTCGTGGGCCAGCCAAAGAAAGCCAGGAAGAAGAGTTCTACATTTGATTGGAATGACGAACTGGAAAGATCGGTTGAAGTTGGCCCTTACGGGGGATGAAGTTCTGGCCTACGCAGACTATGACCAACCATTCATCCTCTATAATGATGCCAGCAACATGGGACTGGGAGCAGTACTGTCGTAGGTACAGAAAGGCAAAGAAAGAGTGATCTCCTACGCTAGCAGGAAACTTTGTCCCACTGAAAGGAACCCTGACAACTACAGCTCTTTCAAGCTGGAGTTCCTCGCCATCGTCTGGGCTGTGACCGAGCCGTTTAAACACTACCTAGCTGCGGCGAAGTTTACCATCTTCACGGACAACAATCCGCTGACTCACTTGGAAACCGCAAAGCTAGGTGGGCTGGAGCAGCGATGGATGGCCCAGCTGTCCAACTACGAGTTCACCATCAGGTACCGAGCGGGACATAAGAATGCTAATGCTGATGTGCTGTCCAGAATGCCCAACTTACCAGATGGGGGAGAAGATCCAGAAGCACTCAAAGAAATCGAATTACAAGCCTTCCATTGTCCAAATTGAGACCCAACGCGCCCAAGGGGTGAAAAACAAGTGCTACATCATGAAAGAGGCCACATTAAACCAATTGCCTCACCATGAGTGGGCAGAGACGCAGGATAGAGACCCAGCAGTCCACCTGGTGAAGGAGCTACTGATGCAAGCTGACTCGCGTCCCGGTCCAGATGCTCCACAAGAGACCTAACAGCTGTGGAAGGAAAAGGGCAGGCTGTTCATCTACGAGGGAAAGCTGTGTCGGAGGAGTGTCAATTCCCGAACTCATGAACTGGTCTGGCAGGTGGTAGTCCCGAGGCGAGATGCGTCAATGGTCCTGGAAGCGTACCACAATGGAGCAGGACACTTCGGATGGAAGAAGTTGGAGGTCCTACTTCACGAGAGATTCTACTGGGTTGGTATGAGAAAGGCCATTGAAGATTGGTGCCGGGAGTGTGGACCATGCAATTTGTGCAGGAAGGATCGAAACAGCCAGCGAGCCCCTTTACAGCCAATAATCACCAAACAGCCGCTTGAATTGGTAACCTTGGACCACGTGAAGCTGACCCCAAGCCGTTCAGGCTATGTCTACGCCCCCACCATTGTTGACCACTACTCAAGGTTCCTGGTAGTCGTGCCTGTCAAGGACCAAACAGCAAAGACAACGGTGAAAGCCTTTCAACAACACTTTTGTCGACCGCACGGTTACCCTGAGCGAGTGCTTACCGACCATGGCCCAGCCTTTGAAGCAGAAGTGTTCCAGGAGTTCTGTAACATGTACGGCTGCAAGAAAATCAGGAAAACGCCAAACCATCCACAGATAAATGGCATGTGTGAGAAAATGAACCAAGTGCTGAATGACCTCTTGAAGACTTTGCCCCTGGAAGAGAGAAACTTGTGGCCAGAAAAAAGTTGCCAGATCTGGTGGATCTACAACCACATTCCGGTGAATTCTACCAACTGCACACAGGCCTACCTAATGAGAGCAAGACCTGTGAAATTGCCCATTGACTTGGACATGGGAGTCCTGACACCTGAAGTAACATCACCAGATGCAGACTGGGATACAGAGCGGCAGAAACAGTACCGCAAAGTGCAAGAATGCGTAGAGAAGAGTTTGTCTCAAGCAAGACAGAAGCAAGAAAGAAACTAAAATCAGCACGCGCATGCAGTTCCCTTATCACCTGGAGAACAGGTACTCAAAAGAAAAAGACGACTACACAAACTTGATGATCAGTGGGAAGCTGAGCCATATACCTTCATGCCTTCAGACTTTGATAACACCAAGGTGTGCCTCATCAGCAAAGATGGAGGAGAAAACTCCGCAGCAGTGTCAAGGGATCATCTGAAACCATGCCCTGACCAACTAAAGGAAAGGATTAAAGACAAAGACATTCCTCAGTCAGTGGAACAAGTCGAAGAGAAGATCCGCACCGTACTTGGCGAGTTCCCTTCAGATTGGACAAGAGTAAACCAAGCCATAGTCGTGGTCGTCTTAACCTTTCCCCAGCTGGTAGTGCCAGAAAGAGTAGCGATTCAAGATCAGACTGAAAATCCGCAAGCTCAAGTGACAGAAGCCACATCTGCAGTGGAACGCGAAAGTCCACCCCCTGCCACCAGTGAATCTGTCATGCCCACAGTGAGTAGAAGCAGTCGTAGAAAATCAGGTGTACCCGTGCTACGTAGAGTCACCAGTAGCGTAGTCATTAGAGAGTGCATTACACCAGTGGTAGTTAGCAGAGTAAATCCAATCAGGTCACCACCAACACCAGTGCTATGTAGGTCTATCCATACTACCAAAGGCCTACTCCCTATGAGGTTCCGCATATAAGTAGACTGTGTACATAGGAAAAGTAAATAAGTTAATAATGTTTATAATTGCAACCATTAAGTATATGTGCCTATAGAGACTACTGTATGAACTTTTGAGTATTCTTATTTCATGGATTATATGGACGATTGGATCACTGGACTCGTAGTGACCAGGACAATGCTTGTATATAGTTAGCACTAATGTCCACAGAACAAAAACCGTCTGGCGTGGCCGAAGACGTGGTCCAAAAGGGAGACCAGCCATGCCTTGTAGCCCGCCCAAGGCCTACATTGAGGGTTTGAGACGGGTCCCTCATATTGTACTTTGTAGGGTGAAAAGGACACCCCATTTCAGGACTTCACCAAAAATTTATATTTGTTGTTAAAACCTTGTAAATAGTTATGATATGTTCTCTTTTATGTTTTCTCAGTCCGGGAGTACTGAATTGTACTAGGGGGGAATGTGGCACCCCAGGAGTTCGGTTGCCACAGTGACCTTGCCTCACTCCAGGGAGGAGTAATGTCATGCCTGGAAGCAAGAAGGGATCCCCTTAACAGGTAACACACAGCATACAACATTTTTCCTACTCCAGACCAGAAGGGGGAGCTCTAACACCTAATTTCAGGGGAGCTTCCCTGGAAGATTCTGGCTGGGGGAGGAGTTAGTTAGTGTCTGAAGAGAGTTGAGGAAGGACGTGTGGGGACAAGCTGGGGGGAACAGGAGCTTTAGTTGAGCTCACCCCTAGTCCTGAGCGCCAGAGACTAAACCCCTGAGTCTGAGGCTGAGTGGGTAACTAAAATTCCCAGTAGCAGAATCCAGAGGGCAGAGACAGCAGGTCCTCTGTTCCCAAATGAGACTCAATGACACAGCAGCATGTGTGAGCCGGAGACGCCATACAGAAGCGATCCCTGAAGCAGGCTACAGTTGTCTGTCATGCGAGTGAAGTCCTATTTTAGTAACAGAGATAGGAACTTGAACAGAGTTTACAACAGCAACTACCTCAGAGAATAGCGTTAGAAAGGAGGCCTCACATCCCACCTGAATCAGGAGATTCCCAAATTGCTTTCAGACTGACCGACTCCAGCACCATCTGTACCCAGTGTCCTGGATGCTCTGCCTGCAGAACTGTGAGTAAAGCTTTGGAAACTGCATCTGACTGTCTTCTCAAGTTCTTCCTGCAACACTCATCCAACACTGCTACATCTATCAACACTATCATATTCTACATCCTCCTGTCGCTGTGACACTTCCCCTTTAAGAAGTGGCCCGGTACCGAGTACCCCACTATCCTGGCGGGTGCTTCAACTGCATCTTACAGATCAGTGGATTTATTCTGACGGAATATAGGCTGAACTGGATGGACAAATGTCTTTTTCGGCCTTGCTAACTATGTTACTATGGGTCTTAATTGTGAACTATTTACATTTGATTGGATTTTGTGAGTTTATTGGTATTATTAAAAGTTATATATAACATTTTGAGGTACATAACTTTTTTTTGATCGCTTCCAATATAAGGCTGTGATCACAATCTCGTGTTCTACACAGCACTTATCTTGACATTTTTGTAAATCTTAAAAAATCCAATTCAGACAAAACCCCTGACAGGACCACTCAATCTAATGAGTAGTGGGCAACCATTTATGGCTGAATAGTACAATAGCTGTTTAGCAGCACATGTTGCCAGTGTCTCATCCCCTGATAGCATATGCGGTGCAATGTTTTTGGGGGACATGTGCTGCTAAAAAACTATTGTCCTATTCAGCCATAAATGGTGGCAACCTGTCGTGTTATCAGATCAATATATAAGATAGAGGCAGATTAGGGACAATTGTATACACTTAATGCAATTTTAATGTAAATAGTAATAAAAGCTAAGTTTTTTGGCCTAATAAAGAGGGATGTTTATATGGGGTTTTCCCATTTGAATAATAACTCAATATACATTCATACAAGGCCATTACTGTCCTCTTTTTCAATTTGATATCACTTTGCATTCAGTATGGTCTCTGCTCCGGTGGTCCCCATCTTTTTAGACATGAACAGAACTGTGGTTGTCCACACTTGTGCGCTAAAATATGCCTATAATGATGGGCTTCTGCCAGAACAGAGACCAGAGTCCAAAGTGTCTCCATGTGCCTCATAACTCAGTTTTTCCAAAAGGGGATTTTGTCTTAATAGCGTTTTTTTGGGATTAACACGGAAACTCCGGTGTAAGCACTCCACAGACTGCACAAGATAAATGTGACCCAAGCCTTATTCTGATTTTTGGGAGGCAGAATGAACTAATAGGCAACAGTATAAGAATTGTTCTTATTTTTATTTTTGCACGATTCACCATGCAATATGTGTGATAAGGCAGCTTTATACTACACAGAATAAACAAAGACCACCAATTCATTTTCTTTTTTTTTTTTGTTTGCATGGTTCACTGATAAAACCAGCTTGTTTGTCGAGTCAGTACGATTACAGCAATACAAGATTTGTATCTTTTTCTATGCTTTACTACTTTTGCAGACTAAAATATTATTTTAGAAAAATTGCCTTAATTTTTGAATTATAGGATGCAATTTTTTCCCCAAAAATTTTTTTAGAAATAATGGTGCATTTTATAATTCGAATGTAGCTTATCGGAGGGAGTGGCTGTGGTGGGGTAGGGTCCCAGGAGGCAGGGTCACTGCTGCAGGAAGCTGGTGCATCTCTACCAAGATTTCATTGTGCCCAAGCGCCTCATCTGGCGGCCATTTTCTCGAAGTCCACCTCAGTGAAAAGGATGGACTCCCATAATTTTATGAAACCTCGGAGCCTGTCGCAGCCTCGTACTGTTTAACACCCGATCCTTCAAGCCCAAGGCCCACAGCCTCACCTCACTCCCACCGCCACCAGCTTCCTGCAGCAGCGACCCTGCCTCCTGTGACCCCGCTCCACCAGAGGCATCATCACCCCCCCCGTAAGCTACAATAAAAGTGGACTATACCAACAAACTACGGATTTATATCATATTGTTACCGTAAATAAGCCATACCAATTTGTCACAATCCGTGAATATAGCGAGTCCAAAAGTGATATTAAGTAGGGGTAAGCAAATGGTATGGCATAGTGTACCTCCCGCTGGGTATTATTGTTTTTTAATCAAATTTCCTTTTTAAATGAATTAATAAATATTGATTTTATTACCATGCTGGATCGCTTATTTACGGTAACAATATGATATTAATCCGTAGTTTGTTGGTATAGGTGACGTTGTTGAGTGCCAGCCTTCTTTATATAAGAATTTTGGACTTTTTGTGGATATAATAAAAGTGGACTGTAAGACTCACCAATAATTCATTTCAAATTTTTCTTCCTTTTTTCCTTTGCCAAATTTGGGGTGTGTCTTTGGTCCAATGAGTCTTACAGTCCGCAAAATATGGTAATTTGCTTTTGCATCACCATATTCTGAGAGCTGCAACTTTTTTTTTTACCGAATGAGCCAAATTAGGGCTTAATTTTTATAGAGTGGTTTGACGTTTTCATTCATACCATTTATTTTTACATATAACTTTTTGATCGCTTTTTATTCAATTTTTTTTTGTGTCAGCATGA
>VIAB01007627.1:61377-78183 GCA_009801035.1 Oophaga pumilio | reverse complement strand
CTGGGTGAGGGGTATCAGACTATTTAACGAACCGTTAGCCAATCGAACTAAGCTCCAAACAGGGGCGGCATTGCCGTCACATGATGGCCCATGACGCGCTAAGCCCGCCTCACTCAATGACTCACTTCCTCTTAGAAACGCTCAATGACACGCAAACAAACATCAGCCTGCGTGTCAGTGTGAGAGCGTCTATGGAAGTAAGTGAGGATGGGGTAGTATGCGCATGCGCTCGTGATGGCAAATATACCGAGACAAACTAGACAAATGTCAGGTGCCCAAACGGATCTAGCATTCCAAAGGATGTCTTGCAACTTCACATAGCCATAACATGTATGCCCTAATATATTAATAACGATAAATATCACCATACTATTAGTGCCATACAATACAGTAAACAATAATATGTGCAAATGTGCATTCCCTCTGAATTTTTAATAAAAATAAATACTGTATAAGGGGTAATATCAAACCCATATATATCCTATATTACATATCTATATCATCCGAGGTATACTCCCCATTTTAATAGTGAAAAAAATACACCTAACAATGTCATACTAAATATTTCAAAAAACATATAAACAATAAAAACAATAATAATAAGTGAAAAATACAAATAATAATAATAATACCTAATTCAATATAAAATAATATCAAATAACTATATTAGTGCCAGTGAAAGGACACATAAATGTGCAATTTATAACAATGTTGCTTGAAGACATTCTCTATCAATCCTCAGATTCCATCTGGATTCCATAATGAAACATATAGAGCAGCTCCACACGGTTCATCAATTAGAGTCCCATTAATTCCACCATCGGATATGTATAACTACTAATAAAAATAAAAACAATTAAAATCATATAATCAGAAAACAAATACCCCCCACTAAAAGGATGCATCCACTACAAAAATGCTGAAAATCTCATAGTTTCATTAAGGCCCGCCGGACTCATGGTTCCCAAACGATATATCCATCGACTTTCTAATTGCGCCAAAACTCTCCCGACATCACCCCCTCTAGATCCTAAGTTCACCTGATCAATGGCCTTGATTTTCAGAGACCTAGAATTACAGCCATGGAATGTCTTATAATGTCGCGGAAGAGTTTTTAACTGTGTCTCATCATCTGCAGTCTTAGCTTTTTCAATATCAAGGGCATGTTCGCGGATCCGTACCTTAAGTTCTCGTGTGGTAAGGCCAACATACACCTTACCACATGGACATTCCGCGTGATAAATTACCCCTTTTGACGTACACGTAAGATGCTTACGAATTTCAAACATTCGTGACCCATTCCAATTTTTAAAGTACTTACCTTTGACCAAATTTGAGCAGGCTTTGCACAAGCCACAAGGGAAGAAACCTTTTGAAAGATCAAAATCCCCTCTTTTCTTAGGTTCATAGTGGCTGTGCACTAACATATCTTTCAGGTTAGCCGATCTTTTAGGTACACATTGCAGGGAGACTGGTAGAATTTGTTTCAAAGTCGGATCTGAGAGTAAAATTTTCCAATGTCTGTTGACAATATCCACAAGGTGATACCATTGAGTGTTATATGTAGATATAAACCGTATCTGTTTTGAAGTTTGATCATTTTTCCTCTTATTGCCATAGAGTAGCTCATTTCTGTGGGTACGTCTTGCTCTATTATATCCCCTTTGGATCATTTTTTGACTGTATCCCCTTTCAAAAAACCGCTCTTTCAAATCATCACTTTGTTTCAGAAAGGATTCCTGATCTGAACAAATCTTCTTGATTCTGAGAAATTGACCGATGAGTATTCCCCGGATAGTACTTTTTGGATGAGATGAATCAGCTCTTAAATACGAATTGGTTGCTGTGGGTTTCCTAAAAACATCAGTACGTACAATACCATTAATGGAAGCCTCAATCCAAATATCCAAAAATTCTAAACTTCTTCCAGTTTTATAGGTAAGACGTATATTAAGGTTATTGTTATTAAGCTCTTGCATCAAGCACCCTAATTCATTGATGGACCCTTCCCAGACAAACAGAACGTCGTCAATGTATCTCATCCAATTATGTACAAGACACATCCCTGGAATGTCCTCCTCCAGGAATATTTTCCGTTCCCAGGCACCCAAAAATAAATTAGCATATGAGGGCGCACATGACGCCCCCATAGCTGTGCCTTGCTTCTGGCGGAAAATATTACCATTAAAGATGAATACATTATGCCTAAGGACAAAGTCCAAAAGAACCAAAATCAAATCCACAAGATTTTCATCAATGTTACTCGACCTTAAAAACCAAGCTGCTGCTGCTATACCATCCTCATGCCGAATTGACGTATATAAGGCTTCAACGTCAGCTGTTACCAACAACATATTGTCATCAAGAACCAATTGATCTATACGCTGCAACGCTTGGTTAGTATCTCTAATGAAAGATGGCAGAGAGGATACGATTGGTTTAAGAAAGTGATCTATTACATCCGAGACCAGCTCACATAATCCCCCATTCCCAGCCACAATCGGCCTTCCAGGAGGATCGATTGGGTTCTTATGTACCTTAGGAATGAGGTAGAATGTGGCCAGCCTCGGATGATGATCCCGCATCCTATCCAAGAATGTTTTGGTAATCAAGCCATCTTCAAAAGCTTTTTCAAGAATACCAACCAGCGTCTGTTGGAATGCAGTTAATGGATTATGTGTTAGTTTTTGATAACATAAGTTGTCATCCAGCAATTTGTATGCTTGCTTTTCATACATCTGAACCGGCCAGATAACAAGGTTGCCCCCCTTATCGGCCGGTTTAAACAGCACATCATTCCATGATTTTAGTTCAGTCAATTCTTTAATTTCCATGGGGGACAAATTTTGTTTTACCCTTTGATGGATGGCCAATTTTTCCACTTCCTGTGTCACTACCCTTGTAAATATGTCAACTGCCGGACATAACCCTAAAGAGGGAAACGTTTTAGATTTAGATACTAGTTCATTGGGAATCATGCTCACCTTAGAAGGTTCACTTTCTTGCTCTAAAGACTCCAAAACTTGAATAGCTTCCCTTTCTTCCACTGTGTCAAGATCATTTGATAGCCCAGGTTTAAAATGCAATTTACGAAGAATAATCTTGCGAGAGAACAAATTAATGTCCTTTATCGCATTAAAGGCATCTAAACGAGAAGAGGGTGAAAAATTAAGACCTCTACACAGCAGGTCCTGCTGTATATTGGAAAGAGTGTGTGTTGACAGGTTAATTACCTTCATCTCATCTCTTTTTCCTTTTTTAGCCGATTTGTTGAACATCTCTGGGAATTTTTTCTTTCCACCACTTCGTAAGTGAAAATCCCTCCTATGGCTAGTATCTCCCGTGGACATCCCACTTTCACTTCCCGATATACTAGATGTTTCTGATCTATCCCTTGCACTGAAGTTCAAATGAATTCTTCTTTATTTCTCCCTGTATCTGTATTTATCTAAATTAAGGGAAAGTTGTTTTTCAATACTTTATTGATACATGAAAAAATAACAAACATACATTAAAAAAGTGCTAATAGTGCATGTTGATGAGCCCAAAAAGAACTATAAGTGACACCATCCGATGGCAGGCAGGAACATTAAGAATAATTGAAAATAACCCATATAAACTAGTCCCAGACATATAATAGGGGTGCATATGACTTGGTAGCAGGGCAGGCCTTGCAGTCACTGACAAAAAAGAATGGGAGGACAACATGAATAATGTGAAGTGGATTTTCCTGGGCCCATCCAGTACCTGGGTTCAAAGACTTATTGGGGTTCATATGACTTGGTAGCAGGGCAGGCCTTGCAGTCACTGACAAAAAAAACAGAATGGGAGGACAACATGAATAATGTGAAGTGGATTTTCCTGGACCCATCCAGTACCTGAGTTCAAAGGCTTATTGGGGTGCATATGACTTGGTAGCAGGGCAGGCCTTGCAGTCACTGACAAAAAAACAGAATGGGAGGATAACATAAATAATTTGAAGTGGATTTTCCTGGGCCCAACCATTATGTGGGTTCAAAGGCTTATTGGTGTGCAAATGACTTGGTAGCAGGGCAGGGCTTGCAGTCACTGACAAAAGAAACAGATTGGGAGGACAACATGAATAATGTGAAGTGGATTTTCCTGGGCCCATTCCAGTACCTGGGTTCAAAGGTTTATTGGGGTGCATATGACTTGGTAGCAGGGCAGGCCATGCAGTCACTGACAAAAAAAAACAGATTGGGAGGACAACATGAATAATGTGAAGTGGATTTTCCTGGGCCCATTCCAGTACCTGGGTTCAAAGGCTTATTGGGGTGCATATGACTTGGTAGCAGGGCAGGCCTTGCATTCACTGACAAAAAAAAAACAGAATGGGAGGACGAAATGAATAATGTGAAGTGGATTTTCCTGGGCCCATCCAGTACCTGGGTTCAAAGGGTTATTGGGGTTCATATGACTTGGTAGCAGGGCAGGCCTTGCATTCAATTAAACATTTTTTATGGAAGCCATCCTGGACATCTTGTGAAAGTGGTATTGGGGTGCGTCGTAATTCTTGGCAGCCCACCCACTCACTGCATAGGCTATAACAGTTTAGAAGACCCACTGTTTAATAACGGCCCGTTAATCAGATTAATGCTGCCTGATGCCCCTGTAAAAATAGGATCTGTGACTTTAAGAGTCCCTCCTTCATAAAAGAAACAAGATGTGTCTGCTTATGTGTCACACACCACATGGTCAGCTAGGGTTGTTAAATGTTACAATGACATTTCCCAGTGAATGCATTTGTTTTGGTTGAAATCAATATTAAAGTAGAAAAACGCTTCAAAAACGCTTCGTCGGAACATATCCCAAGCGGTGGAGGAACATTTTGGTTTGGGGTTAATTATTTTGCCTTATATACAAGTCATTAACATTAACATTAATTTTTCCCAGCAAAATCAGTTTTGGTTTGGTTTCTGTATGTTTTTGGGTGCATCGGGAAAAATGGCATGAAACTCTGACAATATTGTTTAAAGCTGTGAACTAGGAGTCTGGAATGCTTCCAGGGGAGAACCCCATGATGTCCCCGTGTCATTTGAGCAGTGTTTCCATTATTTTCAGACGTTTTTAGACCTTTAAAGGACACTCGGGGGAGATTGCGGCAAAAATACTTGAGTCTCCCATAGACTTACATTGGGCTCATTGTTCTTTCCGAGTACCTGAGTATTCCAATCTTCTCGACCCGAACAACGAGCATTTTAGTGCTCGCCCATCACTAGTTGCCAACCAACATCAGCTGATATTAACTCTTGCTGGACCAAAGGAAAAAAATAGATTTCAATTCCAGCAGACCCAAAGCTGCCACAAATCCCTTAATGATTTGTGACACGTGTTGCCTGCTTTGAACACTAATTTTTTCAAGGGAAACACTTTGGGACCTCAAAACTCTAAGGCAAGAGCATTGGGAGGCATCCCAAGGCAGAGTGGCTGGGACTAGCAGAAGCAAGCCTCATGGTGAACCACCAGATGTATCTAGAATCAAACTACAAGCTTTTTATCTGCAGCTACTTGTACGCTACTGGCGGTGAAATTTTGGAACTGTGGGGGAAATATGTCAACAATATTCTATATTGGTGAAATTTTTAACTTGACTGCTGGAAGCAAGCCTCACTGTGGACTGCCAGCTCGATCCAAGATCATACTACCAACTTTTCATTGACGGCATTTGTAACATACGCTACTGGAGAAAACATTTTTGAGCTGTTGGGGTACTGTGCTCCATTGTCTGGGAGTGAAATTTTTAATTAGCTTTCTCATAGAAATATGAACATATGCTGTGTTTGGGGAAATCTATTAGCTTCTGCGGGAAAAATGTGACAACAACATGCTATATGGGTGAAATTTGTAAGCTGCTATTGTAGGGGTACTTTAGTGCATGCTCTGTGGGTGAAATTCTTAATTGGACTGGAAGTAGCAAGCCCCAGTCTCTGTCAGGGCACTGTTAAAATTTTTATGTTATTCATTTACTTCCTGTTTTACTATGATTGCTAAGGTGAAAGAACCCCTTTAAGTCATTTCCCTATCCATATTTGTTTGTAGGGCAATTGTCCTGCTATTACCCCCATTAATCTTCCATTTGCAGAACCCATAGCCCTGACTATGGCCATTTTACATTCACACATTTTTGTGTCCCCATTGATTTGTTCCGACGAGCCCAAACCTAAATGGTTTCACTCATCTCTACTTGTGAAATATACTGTCAAACTAGGTTTGTGTGAAATTTCATTGGTTTGAAATAAAAAATCTAAAGGTCTGGTAAAGGTGTTGAAATTTGGTTGTTCAAAAATTGAGTATTGTCACATTTATTGTAGAACTTTGTTTGGTGTGAAATTTGGTCTCTTTTTAATAAAGCCAAAAATTGTCCTACTATCGGTGTCGAAATTTGGTTGTTCCAAAATTGACTATTCTCATATATTCTCTAGAACTTGGTTTATGTGAAATTTCATCTCTTTCAAATAAAAATAAAATCTGACCTGATACAGGTATAGAAATTTGGTCCCCAGCCGCCACTATTTTTCCCATTGTGGCATCCCTGCCTTGTTCCAGCACGTGTCCTGGAACATCACCCTTGCACTTGCCAACATGGTTACTCAGATTGTCCACTTAACAAAAGACACATGGACAAACACTTATGGCCAGGGACGCTACATTTTTCTGACTGTACACTGTGTAAACATTGTGGAGACCGGGGCCGAGTCACACCCTTTCACAGCACATGTTCTATGGACGCCAAGGATTGCTGCTCCTACTTCTGTCAGGGTTTCCTCCACCTTAAACACCAGTTCCTACAGCCCATCCTGCTTCTCCTCATCTTCCATCTCCAATGTGCTATCTCAGAACATGACGTCCACATCAGCTGGAAGTTTTGTAGCACTGTCTCAGGAAAACAGCAAACAGGCTTTCCTAAAGCTATTTTGGCGAGGGGACAAACCACACATCGCTGCAGTTACTTACAGGAATAACAGATCAGACACATCTGTGTTTTTTGCCACTGAACCTCCAACCAGGCATTGTCATGTGTGATAATGGATGTAACCTGGTGGTGGCTCTAAAGATTAGCAAGCTCAAACACGTACCATGCTTGGCCCATGTGCTTAACTTGGTAGTTCAGCGGTTTCAGAAAACCTACCTAGATTTGACAGAGGTTATGGTCAAGGTACGCCACTTCAGCGCCCATTTCTGCAAATGCCTGATCACCGACTGGTGTGCGATGAGCCTTCGCTCAGGACTACACACTGCACATGCTGGCAAGGCTTTGCGAGCAGCAGAGGCCAGTTGTGGAATACCAGCTCCAACAAGCCCATTGGTATTCTGTTCAGCCACTGCACATAACAACTGAAGAGTGGGCATGGATTTCTGACATTTGTGTGGTTCTCTAAGGCTTTGAGCACTCCACAAAGATGGTGAGCACCAAAGATGCCATAATCAGTGCAACAATCCCAATTCTGTGCCTACTTAAATAGTCGCTGCTGACAATTATGCATGATGCTTTGCATGCGGACCAGGTGTAGATGGAGAAAGACATGAGACAGGGAAATACTGCCCAGACTCATCTCATCTCATATGCTCAGTGCAGATTGGGTAACAATGAGGAGGTGGAGCCTGAAGAATTGGAGGAGGAACGTGACCTGACTGAGCACAACAGAGGCTTGTATTCAAACAAGCTTTGACCTGTCTCTCCTATGTAGATTGGCTGAGTAGGTGAATGAGGAGGACGAGATGGAGAGTAGTCATCATGGTGGAGACAGTGAAGTGTTGGCTGTAGAGACTTTATGTACCGATGCCTTTCCTATAACCCTCATGTTACATTATTCTTGTGCAAAAAAGAGTACTATTTGTTCACTGTGCTAGAACCACGCTACAAGGAGAATGTGGCTTTTTTTATTCCTGAGGTGTAGAGGTCTTCTAAAATGGTGCTGTACCAGAATGCCATTGTGGAAAATATGTTGAAAAAAATCCCATCAGACAATGCTAGCGGCAGAGAGCAAATTTCCTTGCCCAACCATGGAGGAGAGGTCAAGGACAGACATACCAGGTACAGCAGAGGCAGGGTTACACTGTCAAAATCCTGGGCCAAATTCATGACACCCTCCCAGCATCCATGCCCTCAAGACTGGGTATTTTTGACAAGGAGGGAAAAGTTTTAAATAATGGTCAAACAATACCTGGCCAACCAAGCCAGCGTTCTCCCTAATTCCTCTGCAACCTTCAACTATTGGGCTTCAAAGCTGGACACCTTGCATGAGCTGTGCCTTTATGACTTGGAGGTGTTGTGCTTCCTTGTTGCTAGAGTCTTGTCTGAGCGGACTTTTAGTGCCACAGGGTGGTCATAACCGACTTACGCTTTCACCTGTCAACAGAAAGTGCTGACAGGCTCAATCTAATAACAATGAACAAAGCCTGGATTAGACACAACACCAGATGATTAGAGATGAGCAAACCTTTTAAGGTTCGATTCAGCTTGGATTGGCGAACAGTTCAACAAAAATGACCAAACCCCATAAACCAGAGGAGGAGTCCTGCTGAGACCATTTGCATATTCCCAGTCCATTCTGGGATTAGTGAAGAGTCTCCATGAGCTCAAAGTACACTGGATTGTGGCCGTTGCAGCTGAAAGGAGGACATTGGTAAACCAGGGGAGGAGTCCTGAGGAGATCATTTGCATATTCCCTGTCCATTTTGGGATAAGTGAAGAGTCTCCGTGTGCTCAAATAACACTGGATTTTGGCCATTGCAGCTGAAAGGAGTACATTGGTAAACCTCGCTCGAATTTTGGCACGTTTTTCAAAGCTTTGAAATCTCTTATTGCTTCTCTGCCTTTTGGCTTAGATCAAGTGTAGTATCTTTGGAAAAGGCAGCTTTTGCCTGGGCCGTCCTAGTAGATTGATACAATGTGCACACTGGGGTTTTGGTGCTTGTTAGTACGCCGGGTGGCTCATATAGTCATCTGGTCAAAAACATGGCCCCCCAGGATCGATGCCATTGGGTCAGGGAAGATTGAAAGACCGAAGTATGAAGTGCCCCAGGAGTGGTGACCCTGGGGTGCCATAACTCACTGGGATTGGGAACCCCACCTGAGTTTTGGCACATTTGCACAAGCACTCCTTTTCAATTTTCGTTGCACACACCCTTATTCCGGACCTTTTGGCTAGGATGTGGAATTTTTAAATTCCCGGTCGAAGGTCCAGTCAGTATTACACTGTGAAACCTTCACTATTTATTTTTATTTATTATATTTTTGTCACTGTGTGTCATCTTTTCACGTGTGTCCACTTGTCACTATGACTTTTGTTAGGATGCGGTTCCCTCACGGGTTCCCTTCTTGACAGGTCTAGGGGGGGGAGTGTGTGGCCATCAGGTTCCGCTCCGCCCTGAAAACCCTGGCTCTCCTCTTTCAGGAGGAGAGCATTGTTGGCTCCCCTCTTCTGGGAGGGGAGTACAGTCTTAGGCTCCCAGTGTCTTGCTTGGGTGAGAACTCGGGCAGATGCTGGGGGTAAGATTGGGTCTCTGGCTTTGGCTGGAGGAGACTACTTGTCCCTGTCCCTCGCTGTGGCCTTCTGGCTCAGAGGGATGGGGAATGGTTCAGGGGAACCTTCCCCTTTTGGAGAGGGTTTCAAGATGACCAGCATCCTTGTGCACTTTTTTTGTGGCACCTTTAGTCCTTTTTTTAAGCGCACTCTGGTTTAGACACAAATTCGGGCTTTCAGAAAATAATAAAAAAATAAAAAACATCTCTTTAACAATAGGAACATGGAAGAGGCCATTTGGTGAGCTGCATTTCTTGCTACATGTTCTCAGACTTACCCACGGAAAATCCAGAAATGGAAGCTTGTGTCCATGTTGAAGGAAAAGTTGCAAAATCTAGAAGAGAGCTTAGCTACATTAAAAATCATTAAGGAAGGTGAAGAGTTCTTATACAGAGCAGAATTATATCTTCATGTTACAGAAAGAGAAGAAATTCGAAGTGCACCTGAAGAAACAGAGGAATGGAAGCATGTGACAAACAGAATCAGGAGGATCGGGAGGCTGTAAGCACCCATACTGCTCAAGAACCAGTACCAGGCTCTCACGCAGGAGAATGATGAAGAAATACATCAAGATAAGACTTTGCCCATAAAGAACAACCTTGTACACCCTCAAAGTCCTCCTGGATGGAGAAAGAAAAATGTTGTGAAGAAGTAATGGAGAGTTGTGGTCATGGTGGATTCCATGTTGAGAGGAACAGAGGCCGCTATCTGCAGACCGGATATAACCTCAAGAGAAATGTGCTGCCTTCCAAGTGCAAAAATTAAAGATGTCTCTCACAGGATATCAGGCCTACAGATGACTACTCATTCCTGCTAATACATGTGGGGACAAATGACACCGCAAGAAAGGACTAGATGGATACAACTTATTTGCAAGAAACAGACTGGATAAACGAGGAGGTGTCACATTGTATGTTAGAAAGGCATATACCTGCACAGACATCCAAGCTTCAGAGACTGGGAGTTCTGTGGAAACTGGGTAATAATACAATGAGAGAATAACGGAAAGGACACCATTGTAGGCATTTACTACAGGCTGCCTTTATGTATCAAAGGGCCAAGTTCTCCAAAAAATATGACATAGTGGTCATGGGAGATTTCAACTATCCAGACATTTGTTGGGAATCTCTTTCAGGCAAAGCTAATAGGTCAAGCAAATTCTTATCCTCTCTTGCTGACAACTTTATATTCCAAAAGGTCGGGGAGAAAACAAGGGGATCTGCTACCTTGGATCTTATCCTTATAAACAGGGAGGAAATGTTTGAGGAGGTAAGAGTGGCTGGGACCTTAGGAGGTAGCAACCATGCTATTTTAGAATTTTGTATAACTAGAGGAGGAAGACCTGTGAAGACTCAGACTTCAAGGTTAGATTTCAGAAAGGCAGATTTTAAGGGACTCAGAAAGTGAATTGGAGGGATCCAATGGCTGGATATTCTTAAGGAAAAAAATGTCCAGGAAGGATGGGAAATCTTGAAAAATTAGATTCTCAAAACACAATCATTAACAATTCCGAAAAGAGAGAAGAGTAGGAATCATGTAAGGAAAATAGCACGGATGAACACAGAACTTACACACATGCTAAAAAGGAAGAAAGAAATGTTTATCAAATGGAAAGAGGGAGGCATATCTAAAGAAGAATATAATGCGTTTGTAGAACCTGCAGGGCACGAATCAGATTATCTAAAGCTGACAATGAATTAAGGCTTGCAAGAGACATCAAAAGCAACGAAAAAGAATTTTGGGGATATGTCAGAAGTAAAATAAAAGTCAAAGATGTTATAGGATTTTTACAGAATGAAAATGATGAAATGCTAAGAAAGGATGTTGCGAAGGCCGAACTTTTAAATTCCTATTTTGCATCTGTTTTCTCTCGGAAAGGAAAAGTAACATCAACTGATCTTCACTGTCCTAATAAAGGAAAATAAGAATCCAGGATACCTATAAACATAACGTTAGTGAGGAAACACTTAGTTAACATTAAATTAATTCAAGTCTCAAGGTCAAGATGAATTACACCCCAGAGTGCTGAAGGAGATAGCAGAAGAAATTTTTGAACCACTCTCCATAATCTTTGAAAATTCTTGAAGAACAGAAGAAGTCCCAGAAGACTGGAGAAGATCAAATGTTGTTCCTATCTTCAAAAAGGGGAAGAAGGTGGACCCCGGGAACTATAAGCCAGTGAGTCTGACTTATATACCAGGAAAGATCTTTGAACAAATTATTAAACAACATGTATGTAAGTACCTAGATAAGAATGAAGTGATTAACCAGAATCAGCATGGGTTTGTAATTAATAAGTCATGTCAAACTAACTTAATTTCCTTCTATGACACCATCACTGACTGGGCAGATCAGGGAAATTATGTAGATATAGTACATCTTGACTTAAGCAAAACATTTGGCAAAGTGTCTCACAGAATTTCTTATTGAAAAAATGACTAAGTATGGAATGGACCGGGCAACTGTTAGGTGGATTCATAACTGGCTTAGTGATCAGACCCAAAGAGTGGTCGTACATTGCTTCACATCCAGTTGGAAGAATGTGTCAAGTGGGGTACCGCAGGGCTCTGTCCTGGGCCCTGTATTGTTCAACATCTTTATTAATGATTTAGATGAAGGAATCGAGGGTAAACTGATTAAATTGGCTGATGACACAAATCTAGGAGGAAAAGCCAATACTGGAGAAAAGAGAGAGGATTCAAAAAGATATAAATAAACTAGAGCAGTGGGCAACTACTAACAGAATGGTTTTAAAAAGGGAAAATGCAAAGTACTACATCTGGGAAATAAAAATGAAAAAAGCATAAACAGAATGGGAGGAATAGGGCTAAGCAACAGCACATGTGAAAAAGACTTGGGCATACTAATAGATCACAGACTGAACATGAGTCAACTATGTGTTGCAGCAGCAAAAAAGGCAAAGACAATTCTAGGATGTTATTAACAGAAGCATACAGTCTAGATTACGTGAAGTCATTATTGCCCTCTTTTCCTCTTTGGTCAGACCTCATCTGGAATACTGTGTCCAGTTTTGGGCACCGCATTTTAAAAAAGACATCAACAAACTGGAGCAAGTTTAGAGAAGAGCGACCAGAATGGTGACCAGTCTGCAATCCATGTCCTATGAAGAACGGTGTTACACCAGGGCCCCGTGCTGGCTCTTCACCCTGTCCTGGTCACTGATCTCCTGCTCTTCACTCTGTCCCTGTGCAGCAGCGAGCTCCATGTCTGGGGTCTCATGCTCTCTCTGCTTCTCAGCGTCCTGCTCCCTCCCCCATCTCCTGGCATGTTGTCAGCAGACCTTCAAGGAAAGCTATTAGAGCGCGAGCGTGCGCTCCTCTAGTTTCTTACAAGGACAGCATGCATTTTTTGAATATGGTAATTATCCAATGGCAGCGCACTGATTACTATTTCTGGTCTCTCCTGCATAGGGAGAGTGCTGGAGCAACGAGTATCTACCATTGCTACATCCGGTTCTGTCTCTGACCTATCTATGCTTTGTTAGCAGTCTCTGTGCACTTACTCATACTATTTGTCTCCACAGAGTATCAGTATCCTGTATCCTGCTATCCCTGGCAACCTCTGCAATCACCTGTGCCAGTGCCATCCCGTTTTACCAACAGTCATCTGAATCCGTGGACTGTGACAAGGTTAATGGAGCCAGCTTGCTACCATCTACCCGGAACCAGGACCTTCCTCACCTGTGTCTACTTCTCTACGGTCTCTTCCCTTATATCTGTTACCCTTTTTGTCCCGCTGGGACAGCTGCCACATGTCCGGGGTCTAACTGGAGGTAGCACCTGTGTCCTCCGGGTACTCCACTCTGGTCCTGTTCAAGGGACTTTTCTACGGGTACCCGGGGCTCAAAAAGCTAGTTACATCCCCTTCGGATCCCCCTGGACCGTGGCCCCGAGGTTCCACTTTAAAAATAAAAAACAAATGTAAACTTCACCATCTCTGCCTCCACTTCCATTCGTTACAAACGGTTACAGAATTTGGGAATGTTTAGCTTGAAAAAAAAGAAGACTGAGAGGAGATTTAATAGCTGTCTACAAATATCTCAAGGGCTGTCACAATGTAGATTGATCATCTTTATTCTCATTTGCACAAGGAAAGACTAGAAGCAATGGGATGAAACTGAATGAGAGGAGACACAGATTAGATATTAGAAAAAACTTTTTGACAGTTTGGGTGATCAATTAGTAGAATAGGCTGCCACAAGAGGTGGTGAGTTCTCCTTCAATGGAAGTCTTTAAACAGAGGCTGGACAGACATCTGTCTGAGACTATTTAGTGAATCCTGCTTTGAGCAGGGGGTTGAACCAGATGACCCAGGAGGTCCCTTACAATTCTACCATTCTATGATTATATGATTCTATGAACTCAATGAGAGGCTAAACCAAATGCATAAACAACACCTTCATGAGGGCCCAAACAGCCCAAATAAGGGGCATACACAAGAAAAATTGGCAACAATTGACCCAGAGTACAAATAATATAATTGTACAGCATGGATGCATGGGAGAGGGTTTGAAACATGGTTTGGACCAGCATTTCCAGCTTAAACATTGAACAGTAAGTAACGGGTGGATGAGTGACAGGTGTAAACCTGATGCTATGAGAGCCCTTCCAAATTCAGGCAACACACATGAAGGAGACTCAACTTGGAGTCAAAACATTTCCAAAATTAGGGGCAGACACCAGGAAAAGTGACATAAATTGACCCACAGTAGAAATTTTATAACGGTGCAGCAGTAAGAAATAGTGTAATGGTGCTGTAAGACCCCTGCCACTACAGGCAACAACCCCAATAAGAGTCTACATTAACCAAAATTTTGCTTTATTCAGGAGGAAGCAAAAGGTTGAGCAATCGGAGCAATATTAGGTGCTTTAAAAAAAGGAAAATTGTAAGAGTGACAGTGGAGGACACTTCACTTGTTAGTAACATCAGCAGCAGTAGCAACAGCAGCCACAGAAGCCACAAACAATGTAGCACAGACTGCAATAATGCAAGATCAATGCAGCACACTGAAAACTACGCCATAATCTACGGAGTGAAAAAGTCATTGGAGATCCATGACTTGTTCATCTTCATGAAAGTTAAGCAGTCTACACTCTCAGGGGACAGCCGGATGCGCTTAACAGTCAGGACAACATTAGCAGCATTTAGGATACGTTCTGAGAGAATGCTGTCTGATGGCCATGACAAAATCTCCAAAGTGTGACATGCGAGCTCAGGCCACTCTTCCATTTTTGAAGACCAAAATACAAAATGGTCCAAGCCTCCTTGATGGCATTGATATTGAGCGTGAAATACTCCTGCACCATCCTCTTCAATTGTTCACTATGTGTCAGACTTGTACTCTGCTTTGCTGGTGCCCAGGATGTTCTAAAATAATGTGTAAAACAACTCACAGAAATTGCTCCTGCCACTTACCCTGTTGCAGCTGCTGATGATGTTTTTGCATTGATGACTAGATGTACCAGATGTTGGAAGTCTAGAACTGCAATGCACACTGTGTGCGTCTCTGCTGTCTTGGGGAAAACCACTCTTATGATAGTCTACAAACATGTTTCAATACTCTAGCATGTGCACGTTCCTTTCCAGGGGAAAAGCATCTGATAAAATTTACTCTTGTACCGTGGATCTAACAGAGTGGCAACCCAGTAGTCAACATTATTTCTAATCTTAACAATATGGGCATGATGTTCTAATCTACAGTGATTGGCACCATCCTCCCGCAGACAATTCAAAGTGTTAATGACCGGAATAGTGATGATGATGATGATGGCATCGTAAGCATTAACTATCTTAGTAGCCATTTAGAAATTGTGCAGTAGTGTGCAGAGGTCATTCATCTGTGCCCACTCCGCAAGCATAATTTGCACCACGTCCGTACTGTGTTGACCAAGGCTATGCAAAATGATACTGCACCAGTTAGCTGGTATGCCAAAATACCTTTGTAGTGATGCATGATGGTGATCCGCAGAGTGCGAATGGTGGAAGAGAGCTCAAAGCGACCATGCCGTCTGCAGCAGTGAATCTAGGCTGAGATAGTGATGAAGAAATTAATGTACCAGTAGGTTGAGGTTGTGAGCCCTGTGTGCAAGGCACGTGTGTGAGGTAGCCCCGGTGTAGGGCTGTCACCAGGTTTGCACCGTTATCGCACACAGCCATCCCTGGCTCCAGGTTTAGTAGAGACAGCCATAGCTTAAACTCAGCCTGGATAGCTGTCCACAACTGCCTCATTATGGTGAGCCATGGCTGCGCAGTACGGAGGTGGGGGAATCTCTCTGCACAGTTTAAACGTGTGTTAGGAGAGTGGTTGAGGGTGCATGTGGAGGACCTAGAGGAGGTGGAGGAGGCAGAAGCAGTGGGGAAAGTGTTAGATGCAGAAGTTTGTCCTGAAAACATTGGGGATTTCAAGACTTTTGATGCAGCCTCTTCCCCGCCTCCCCCTGCATCCACCAGAGTTACCCAGTGCCCAGTCAGCGAGATATAATGCACCTGCCCATACTTGCTAGTTCTGGTGTCAGTGATGAAGTGCACCCTGGCAGATATAGATTTTTCAAGGAATGTGTGATGTCTGCGACATGCTGATGTAGTGCAGACACAGATTTTTTAGAGAAGTAATGGCAAAAAGTACTGGGGGATTATGAAGGACATCAGCTTTCAGAAGCTGCTTGTATCCACCAAGGCGAGAAGGCAGCATTTTCGTGGCCAACAAAGTGAAGATGGTGAAGGTGAAGCTCTTAGTTTTGGCATGTGTAAGAGGAAACATTCTTTTACGTGACCACAACTGGGGGACCGAGGGCTGGCTGCTGTGCTGAGAGAGGGTGAAGTATGGTGTACACGACAAACTGCTTGCCTGTGAGTGAAATGCAGGTGGAGATGTTATTGTGGATTAAGAAAGATGTAATGTGCACGTTGTCTGAGATCGGTCCAAAACAGCAGACACTAGAAGTGAATGAACTTGTTCGTAAAACGTTCGCAAATCTCAAATTCAGCACGATTGAAGCACATTCGGATTCGTGTTTGATTTACCTAGCATTTTTTCTCAAAATCTGCAAAATTCAGTCACAGATCGGTAAATGATTGCGTTTCCACAAATGTTTTTGTTTTGACTTTAGAATAGAGGTGCTGTATGATGCTTGGAGGGACGTGTTTTATGACGGGAAGGAGATGTGTCTAGGTCAGAGAAGCAGCGGAGTGTATTTTTTCTTTTTTTTTGTTCTGTATTATTATTATTATTATTATT
>VIAB01007627.1:2438-18592 GCA_009801035.1 Oophaga pumilio | reverse complement strand
AGTACAAACAAGTCTATACACTCCTGATGTTCCATATTCACAATCAATGGGAACTTGGTGACCCTTCGAGAAATGCACCCGTGCTTCAGGGGAGAGTTATCAGTCGCCACAACAGGAATAGGAGATGACAATGGTTCAGAATCAAACATATTTGCCTAGAAATTGTTGATCAATCAAATTAAGTGCTGAACCACAATCCACCATTACCTGAAAATCAATGGAATGACCACGATCGGTGGTATTACTAGAAAAAAAAACTCCTGCGGAATGTAAAAACGCAATACGAACAGGAGTGTTACTCCTACTGACCTTTTTTTTTCTTTCCTTATGTCAACCTCGCATTGGTTAATAAAATGGTCAGCCTTACCACAATACAAGCATAGCCCTTCAGAGAACCTCCTCTCCCTCCCTGGGAACGAGAGGACATTGCCCCAAGTTGCATTGGTTACCAGCTGTCGATGGGGATATCCTGAGACTGGGTCCAGCATTATAAGAGTCTTCTCTTCATTCTGCCTGTCTCTCAATCTTCTATCCACACGGATAACTAACTGCATAGCAGTTTCCAAAGTAGCAGGTGCGGATATGTAATGAACAAATCTTTAACCCTTTCACTCAAACCTGGTAAAAACTGACTCTTGAGCGCTGGGTCATTCCACCTGACCTCTGCGGACCATCGTCTGAACAGGGTGCAATACCTCTCAGCATAACCAGAACTCTGTTTAAGCTGTCTGAGCTCTGCCTCAGCTGATGTGACCCGATCAGGATCATCATATAACAACCCCATTGCAATAAAAAATGTTTCTACTGATGTCAAAAAGGATCATCAGGTTGTAATGAAAATGCCCAGATTTGGGGTTCACTTTGCAATAAAGACATAATCCCCACATGCTGTAATTCACTCCCTGAGGATCCAAGTCTAAGCTGAAAATATAGTAAACATGCATTTTTAAACGTAAAAAATTCCTGCCGTTTAACAGAAAAAAACTCAGGTAATCCTACCTTAGGTTCTTCAGAGCATTCTCCAGGGTAATTACTCACGTACTGTTGCAGGCTGGCTACTTCCAAAGTTAACCCTTGAAAGCATTGAGCAAGTTCTTGGACGCTGTTCATATTGAAGGAATCCGGGAGAGAATTTTATTTTTTTATTTTTTATATGAGTGGCTGGACAAACTGTTATGGATCTGCAACTCCGGACTAGGGCAGAAGGGGGAGAAGCTGACCCTGCACTAGGACTAGGCTGAAGCCCTACGATGGAGCGGGCGACCAATTCCTTGTGAATAGACCCACCTACGTTTCCTAGGCTAAACTCAAACAAAGACCTAAAGGTAGGGGAAAGGGTATCCCTGAGCAATCTAGGGACTGGGAACAAAAAACCAGGTAACCTCCCAGCAGGAAAATAGAGGAAGCTGCAGAAATAAAAGGAAAACCAAAAAAAAAGAAGGCAGAACTAGAGGTCCCAGAACTGCACGATATCAAACACAGAAAGCTATCAAAGCACCTAGCCAGAACTCTAGCAGATTAACACTGTTGTCCAGCAAGGACTGGGAGGCAGGTGCTGGGTAATAAAGGGTGATACAATCACCTGACCTAAGACAAACCCAGCACCAGGGGAAAATGACCAGCAGCCAGAAAACCACAACAAGATGGTGGATGGTCAAAAATGAAATGGATTCTAACAGCTAGAAGCACAGGCATGAATCCCAAGGTGCAATGTGACTTCCACAAAGATACAGCATGTCCTGGGTGAAAGCAACTGCAGGAGCGAAAGAGGACAACATGGAAGAGTTGATAAAACAACTGGTGCAGGCTAATCTCCAGCAGTAACAGATATGGCAGGAGCAGCATCAACATCAGCAGCAGCAACGGCAGCAGCAGATGCAGCAGCACAGTCACCATATGGAACTCTTAGCCAAGGTGATTCATGGCAGAGCAACCGCCCCAATCCCAAATCCAGGTGACGACTTTCACATAAGATGGGTCGCCCGCCTGGGCCTTGGGGTACTCGGCACCGAGCCCGTCGATCTCTATGGGGGATGTCATGGTAGCTGCAGCTCGGTCCATGGCCTGGGCACTCACTAAAAGGGGAATATTTACAGGGGAATAAAGGTTTGTAGAATGTTCGTGACGCCACCTGTGGTATCTGATCAGGGTGACCAGCGCTGCTATGCAGATCCACTGAAGGGTTGGTATTATGCAGCAAGATGTTAGGCCTTCCACAGGTAAGGCTGAGTCCTTCAGGGTAGATGAGTGTGTAGGGGTGCAGGACGGAGGGGAACCAGGCAGTGATAGAAGATGGACACACACACAGTAGTCACTTTGGTACCTTTTACTGTAGATGTTGCAGGCACTTCCCGGAGCGCTGTAGGGTGAAGGGTGCACATCCAGTTCTTCCCTCTGAGTAGGTATAGGGCCTCCTGTCTCCTATAATAAGGCTCTGACCTGTGTGAAACTAGGCCTGAGTTCGTCACCACACTATGCCCGGCTGAACTTGTGGTAGGGCCTTCTCCTGAAGAACATAGTCCCTGTTTGCAGTGCACTGCTCGACTCTGTCCTCCTGACCCAATTACGTATCAGCACAAAAGGGCTCCTGCGACTTGTAGTCCCGCAGGAACTCCGGTATCTCCTACTGGGTCGTGAAGATCCCGGTAAGCTCGGACCCGGTGTCTGGTTGTAATGATTGGGATGAGATGATTAGGCTCCTCTGTCCCTCACTTGCTCCACTCGCCTTCGGCCTACCCGGGCCCTCATACGATCACACACTGGCAGTTGGTGGGCTGCTTCTTCGCCGCTCTCTAAGCGTCGGCACGCTTTCTCACTAAGCTTCACACACTAGATTCAGCTCTGACTAGGCTGCAGTGGTTTCCGTTCCACTTTTACTAGCCTCCACTCTGTTGAACTAAACTGCAGTCTCTCTCTCTTGAGACTACTCTGTGAGATAGACTGCACAAGCTGCTCCGCAGTCTTTCTGTGTTCTCAGCTACCAACTGAGCTCTCCTCAGAACTCACTAACTCCCTGTTGTGTCTTCACCCTCCTTTATATATCTAAACAGCTCCCTCTGGTGGTCTTAGGGATGGGTGAAGGTGTGTGAATGTAGATATTGGACCTCTAGTGGTTGTTACCTTCAGTGCACCCTTCTGGGAAGTAGGAATCCAAGCACAGCTGGGCTCCACAGAGGAAGACAGTAAGAAAAGCACTGCAAAAGATGACCCCATGTGATGACGTTGAGGTTTTCCTGATGGTTTTCGAGAGGGTGGAACAGGAGAAATAGCCTCCGGAGGAGTGGGTGGAGGTTCTGGCACCATATTTAATATGGGAACCTGACCTTGCAGGACCCAAGAGAGTATGCCCAGTTAAATACTGAGATCTTGGTGCACTTAGTAGTGACTATGACTGTCAGTGCACAATGGGTGCACAACTTGGCCTATTGCAGTGACAAACCTCCTCAGTCCCAAATGTTTGACCTCCTGCATGTGGTCCAAAAATGGTTGCAACCTGAATCTTCTTCCCCAGCACAGATGGTGGAGAGTGTCGTCATGGACAGGTTAATACACTCCCTACCGAGGTCGGTGCAATCCTGGGTTGCCCAGGGAGATCCCTGTAATGCTGATTACCAAGTGAGCCTGGTGGAGAGGTACCAGGCGGTAAAGAGTTCCTTGGGGAAGCAAGGGGTTGTAGCATCTCCATACTTGGTTTCCCAAAGGGGGGTTGAGACCCAAAAGAGGGTAGCTTTAGCCACATCTGGGGGTCGTCCAAGAGCCCAGGAGGCATCTGAGTTAATGTCAAAGAACCCATCCAATAGTGTAATTTGTTGGAGGTGTCATACCCCAGATCACATAGCCACCCTTTGCCCCATGACCACCAAGCCAATGGACTGCAGCACAGGACAGCGCTGATTTTATTTTGCTTCTTGCCTGCAGTGCTGTCCCTCAAACAGGAGAGTGTCCACAAACATTTCCCATATCAGTGAACGGAGTGCAAATGACTGGCCTGCTGTACTCAGGTAGTTTGGTAACCCAAGCGAGGGCCACCATTCCTCATCAACTGATTCCTGGGATGAAGAAAAAGAAGATGGACGTCCACTGTATCATTAGTGACCCTTAGGATGATAAGAATAGCTCTGCAAAAGATGACCTCGTGTGATGACGTAGAGGCATTCCTGATGGTTTCTAGAGGGTGACGGAACAGGAGAAATTGCCTCCGGAGCAGTAGGCGGAGGTTCTGGCACCATATTTAGCATGGGATCCACAGAAGGCCTATTATGACCTGGCTTTACAGGATGCAAGAGAGTATTGCTAGTTAAAAACTGAGATATTGGCGCTCTTAGATGTTATTATAACTGTCAGGGTGCAAAGGGTGCACCACTTGGCCTATTGCAGTGACAAACCTACTCGGTCCCTAATGTTTGACCTGGTCCAAAAATGGTTGCAACCTGAATCTTCCTCCCCAGCACAGATGGTGGAGAGGGTCATCATGGTCAGGTTAATACACGCCCTACTGAGGCCGGTGCAGTCCTGGGTTGCCCATGGAGATCCCCGTAATGCTGATGACCTATTGACCCTGCTGGAGAGATACCAGGTGGTCAAGATTTCCTTGGGGAAGCAAGGGGTTGTAGCATCTCCATACTGGGTTTCCCAAAGGGGGGCTGACACCCAAAAGAGGGGAGTTAGAGTCACATCCGGGGGTCATCCAAGAGCCCAGGAAGCGTCTGAGTTATTGTCAAAGGCCCCATCCAATAGTGTAATTTGTTGGAGGTGTCATACCCCAGGTCAAGTAGTCACCCTTTGCCCCATGACCACCGATCCAATGTACTGCAGCACAGGACGGCGCTGCTCGTATTTTGCATATCTTGACTGCAGTGCTGTCCCTCAACTGGGAGAGGGGCCACAGACATGTCCCCTGTCAGTGAACAGAGTGCAAATGACTGGTCTGCTGGACTAAGGTAGTTTGATAACCCTAGTGAAGGCCTCCATTCCTCATCAACTGATTCCTGGGAAGAAGGTGGACGTCCATTGAATCCATGGCGACGCCAAAGACTACCCTGTGACCCGAGTGGTCATAAAAACAAACTGTGGCACAGAGTCCCTTGAGGTAGGTGTAGTCAAGGACCTATTCCACCTTATTATAATAGCGCGGGACTTTGCATTATTTTGGGACTTGTGGGTTGAAAGGGAGGACATCTGGTTGCCCAGACAATAGCCAGGTCACTCCTAAAGAAACCTCATCACAGGCCGCAGCTAACAGGTTTCCATTTTGTGAGCTTGCTGGTGATGAGGATGATGTAGCATTCCCAGAGGCCATCATCCCTGAGCTGGAGGTGTCAGGGAGAAACTTTGGAACCACCCAACTTAGGGATTTAACTCTAAAAGGGGCGTTTGATAATGTGACGGTACTTAATTATGAAACTCAAGAGCCGGGGTCTGACACCCGATACCCATATTTTGCCATGAATGGTGAGTTAATATATTGGGTTGCCAAGGTGAGAGGGGATGTGATAAAGCAGTTACTAGTTCCAGGGCCGTACAGACACAAGGTATTAGATATGGCCCACACCCATGTGTTAGTTGGTCATCTAGGGGTAGAAAAAAAGCAGAACAGATCCTCCAGAGGTTTTACTGGCCCAGTTGTTACCAAGATAGTGTGAATTTCTAAAGATCCTGTCCCACCTGAGAGCTGACCTCACTTCCGTTGCCCTTTAGTGCCATTGCCTATCGTTGAGGTTCCATTTGATCGCATAGCCATGGATCTAGTGGGACCCCTAGTCAAGTCTTCCAGAGGTCACCAATGTATCTTGGTGGTAGTGTACTAAGCTACTTGGTATTCAGATGCGGTACCACTGCGTAACTCCTCCGCCAAGTGTATAGCCCGGGAGTTGGTACATATCTTTTCTAGAACTGGGTTGCCTTAAGAGATCCTAACAACCCAAGGGACCCCATTCATGTCAAAGATACTGAAGGAATTGAGCCAAACCGTGCAAATCTCTCAACTCCGGACCTCAGTCTATCATCCACTGACCGATGGCTTGGTGGAAAGGTTCAATAAAACCTTGAAGGCCATGTTAAAGAAGGTCATAGAGAAGGATGGCCAGGACTGGGACTGTCTACTACTGTACCTTCTATTCTCCATCAGTGAAGTCCCACAGGCCTCTACTAGGTTCTCCCCTTTTGAACTTTTGTAAGTCCGACACCGCCGTGAGCTCTTTGACGTAGCAAAGGAGACATGAGAGGCGGAGTCTACATCCTACCCGAGTGTAATCGAACTTGTAGCCCAGATGCAAGAGAGGATTGCCAAGGTGATGACCATTGTAATAGAACACCTCCTCAAAGCACAAGAGGCACAGTTGAGGGTGTACAATAGGTCGGTAAGAGTGAGACACTTTGACCCTGGGGATCGAGTACTGTTGCTGGTTCCTACGGAGGAGAGCAAATTCCTGGCCAAGTGGCAAGGCCCCTACAAAATAGTTGAAAAGTTTGTAGATGTCAACTATAAAGTCCATCAACCAGGGAGAAGGAAACCCTACCAGGTATACCACGTCAACCTGATTAAGCCATGGCAAGATAGGGAGCCCGTGGAATTTCTTGTTTGGTGGCTAAACCTGAAGCTGACATGGAAGAAGTTAAGGTGGCAGAGATGCTGTAACGTGCCTAAAAGCAACAGTGCTGAGAGTTGCTACAACAGAACAGAGACTTGTTCTCAGAACCGCCAGGTAGTATAAAGGTTACAAGGAGCTCCAGCCATGTTCCAGAGAGCCATGGACTGGATCCTAGCTCTCCACAAGAGGTATGCAGCGGCCTACATGGATGATATTGTGATCTTCAGCCAGGATTGGGGAAGCCATCTGAGCAAAGTCCAGGTGATACTTGATGCTCTACTGAAGGCAGGGTTTTCCATAAACCTAAAGAAATGTGCCTTGGGAATGGAGGAAGCTATGTTGTAGGCAGGGGCGAAATAAAGTCCCAAATAAACAAAGTTTATGCAATCTACAATTGGCCACAACCCCTCTCAAAGAAGCAGATCAGAGCGTTCATGGGCATTGTGGGATGGTTTATACTGAACTTCGCCATCATAGCTGCCTTCTGATGGACCTCCGTGAAGGGACAAAGTCAGCTATGGCTAAGTGGTGTCCAGGAGCTGAGATGGCATTCCAGGAACTGAAGCTAGCCCTGTGTAAACAGCCGATTCTGGTGGCACCGGATTTCTCCAAGAAGTTCGTGGTCCAGACGGACGCGTCAGATGTCGGACTGTGCTCTTTCCTATCACAAGAGGTGAATGGGGAAGAGCACCCCATAATGTATCTGAGTCGGAAGTTGTCATCCTGCAAGAAGAATCACTCCATAGTGGAGAAGGAATGTTTGGCCATCAAGTGAGCATTGGACACTCTAAAGTACTGCCTCTTAGGCAGGAATTTCAGACTAGTGTCAGACTATGCCCCACTGAAGTGGATGAGGGAGTGGAAGGGGAACAATGCCCGAGTGATCAGATGGTTCCTAGCAGTTCAGGATTTTAACTTCCATATGGAGCATAAACCAGGGAAACTGCACGACAATGCTGATGCTCTCTTGAGAGTACACTGTTTGATGGCAGAGGGTGCCAAGCCCCCCCCGTCTTTGTGCAGAGGGGGATATGTAAGATGGCCGCCGGATGGGTCCTTGAGGGGAGATATGTGTCATCATGGTTGGAAGCTTTGGTGATGTGAGCTCGGAAAGCATGCTCCAGCACATATAGTGCTGAGAGAGTTATTAGGCCATTCAAGGTCCAGGTTTTACGAGCAGTCATAAGAGATGGGTGGGAATGACTTCTTAAATATCCCCACCCCAGGGGCGTGGTTTGGCAGATAAAATGTAAACCAAATGTCTCATTCAGTGTCTGTGGCTGGAGGTATGGAGGCCTCCAGTGTGTTTGCTAAAGACACTGACCTGAGCAGCGGGACCTTCAGTGCTATTTAGACTCTTTATTTTCTGTTTGTTTTCACTTTGTGCCAGAGAACGCTATTTTTTGTTATCTTCTGCTTAAGCAGGATTATGGCGCTAATAAACCTGACTGGACATTTATATAAAAATCACATCCTGTGCCTACCTCCAACCGCAGCTGAGTAAAACCTTACAAGTCATATATAATTTCAAAATGGGGTCACTTGAAAGTGAATTCTGCTCTTCTAGCACTTAGGGGCTCTGTATATGGAGTCCGAAAACTCTGCATAAATCTGTGCGTCAGGAGGCAAATGGTTCTCCGTTCTTCCCGAGTCTCGACATATAGCTAAGCACAGCACAGTACAGTACGTACAGCCACCTTCATATAACCTATAAAGATATCCACTTGGCTAAGTGGAACACACCCCTCAACAAAATCATTAAACCCTTAAATTTAGGATCTTTAAATTACTAGTCCAGACTTAACCAATAGGTTCTTAAAAATAACGCATGACACAAGATCTATCAAAAAGGGTTTGAGCAAAACATAATTATTCAATTTTATTATGCATAAATAACCAACAAAAACAGTTAATAAGGTGAGGAAGTAACAACAGCTAAAAAAGACCGATGTGAAAGAATATAAAAAAAAAGTTATATCATATCGGAAAGAGAAAAGACGTGTCCATTAGCAACAACCGCACGTGTGTATAGAGCTATGCTGGTATACAAAGGTGTAAAAAAGGGTTAATTAGCCAGTGAGCCAATAAGTGTTATTGGCAGTCTGGGCAATGAGTTCAGGTATAATAGCCTGGTATTGCCATTGGACATAGCATCTTAAATAGATGCTGTATGTGCATATGGCTACTACAGGCTAAGTATCAGAGTGCCAGCATAAATGTCATAGGGCAAAAAAATTATTTACTGGATATAAAGATAATATAAAGTAACATTACCTAGAGACAATTTTTGGTGCCATTTTTATCCATTTCTCAGTGTGAAAATGTAAAATCTATGGCTAAATTTTTTTTTTTGTGGTAAAAATGTCATTATTATTTTCTTCATAGCCCAATGTTAGAAAATTCTGTGACCCACCTGTGATGTCAATATGATCACTGCACCCCTAGATGAATTTATTAGGTGTAGTTTGTAAAATAGGGTCTCTAATGGGGGGTTCTGCCAATGTGATTATAGCACCCTGAAACCAGTCCAGCAAAATCTGAACTCCAATGTTGCACGTCTTCCTTTCTGAGCTGTGCACTGTGCCTCAAAAGTTGTTTTCAACAATACATGGGGCATCAATGTACTCAGGAGAAATTGCACAACAACTTTTCAGGTCCATTTTCTCCTTTTAGCCTTGTGAAAATAAAAAAAAAAAATGGGCAAAAACAGTCAAATGGCACTTTCTTTTATTAACTATTTTGTGTGACATAACTCTCTGATTTAAAAAATGAAGTAGAAAATTGCAACATTTCAAAATTTTCACCAAATTTCCATTGTTTTCACAAATAAATGCAAGTCATATCGAATAAGTTTTACCACTATCATGAAGTACAATTTGTCAAGAAAAAAAATTCTCAGAATCAGTATAATACGTTGAAGCGTTCCAGAGTTATTACCACATAAAAAAGACAGTGGTAACAATTGTAAAATTTGGCTTGGTCATGAAGGTGGAAACAGGCTTGGGGGCTAAAGAGGTTAAGCAAGATGAAAGCTATAGCCTTAAAATTAAAAAAAAAAATAATCAGAATAAAATGTGACAGGGCACCTAGTGGCAGAAGGCATGTGGAAACACAGTGAGCATGCGCGATTGCAAAGAAGGTGGAGAGGCTATCTTTTAGGCCAAGGTCATACTTGAGAGAAACTTGCACGATTCTCGCATGTCAATACCTGGCACTGCTGCCAACACTTGGACCGGAGCATACGGCTGCATAGAAATGCCGGTGGCAGTGCTGGGTATTGACATGCAAGACTTGTGCGAGTTTCTCTCATGTCTGACCCTGGCCTTACAAACATCCTAGACAGCTTCCGTCTACTTTTTTGAAATATCCACCAAGCATTAATTGTTTCTGCTCAAGCTATTCTAAAAATCATCTGTCTTATTAAATAGCAGATTCATATTTTAAGCATTTTCCTTGTGCTCTTTTCTTTTCTTATGTACAGAGAATATTTGGTCCTTTACAGAATTTACTCTACCCTCCATCTCACAAAATCTTTCATTGACCCTTTGTAAATTGTGCCTCATATGGCTCATCTGCTCATTTCTTCTTTCAGCCCCCCATATTCATATTTATGGTAGCCAAGTTGGTGGTACAGGCAGTGATCGCACAAAGTATTTCTTTCAGAGTGGGTTCCTCATTATTGTCAGTGACGCTCAATCCAGGTCACATACATTTTCAGAGTCCACTGATTGCAATAAAGGCTGGTACACCTTGTCGTCATTCCTTTGTGCAGGGCGAATGGCTTTCTGCACCAACTCCTGAGAAGAATTCCCATCCTGGTCCTCCTCTTTTTTGGTGATCAGATTTTGTTGGTCTGGGTAGTGGGTGGAGATACCTTGTTTTTCTCAAATAAATTGCTTGAGTTCATCTGCAGCATTATCCACCGCCCTATCTCTGGCCAAAGTGCTGGAGGAAGGTGCCATGTTTGTGGAGCATGGACCTGTTCCCTCTGAGCATTGTCATTACAGGTTCACAGTACACCAAAAATGTATCTGGTGAATCCAGGTAGGTTAGTAGAGGACAACACCCCAAATGGTAATAGTTTACAGGCTGGTGACCCATGATTTTACAGGATAAATAGCGGGAGCTTATCGCTAAGCTTCCTCCTCACATAGAAGTCAGGTCTCACCTACCACAACCTCTTGCTTCCAATCATTGGGGAAGTGCAAGGAGCTATTACAGTCACCACTAATTATTACAGTCAGTGCATCTGTAGTCATTCCCCTTGTACATTGACAACCTGCCTTTGCACACACACACTGCAGAGCTGACTGTCAATCTGAGTGCCGGGGAGTGATTACAGCACGCTCACTGTGTACTAAATAGCACCCTGCACCTCCCCAATGACTGGAAATGAGCTGCTACAGAGAGAATATAACTTTATAATACAAACATATGAGGAAAAGATAGATGGTACTCACCGTCTTAAAATTCCAATGCTTTATTAGGACATCTTAAAATTGCAGAGGCAGGAGAGTTTTCAGTGGATACTAGGTCAGGACGACGGCCGTTTCGCACAAATATGCGGTCCTAATAAAGCACTGGAATTTTAAGACAATGAGTGCCATCTATCGTTTCCTCATATCTTTGTATTGCAAAGACCATGGACTTTTTTTGGATGTGCACCCAGTCTTTTTGAGATAGGTGTCTCTCAAATGGCCACTTTTGTGTGGTGCCTGTTAGTACAGAGTATACAGGGGCTATGCCGCATTTCTTTTTTCTTTGTGAGAATATAACTTTATTTTCTCCTTGTAGCTGGTGCCTCAGTAACGCTGCTATACCAGATTTAAGCACTATTTACCTGCAGTCTCGCCCTATGTCTGCATTTAAATAACATTTCTCGAGGTGACAGATTTCCATTAAATTGTAAGTTAGGAGGTCCATAACTTGCATAAATGCTCAATCAGACCGAGATCTAAAAATTTCAAACCATGCCTAAACAATTTTGTGGCAAAGTTCATTATCCTGCTAAAAGAGGCCACTTCTATTAGTAAATAATGTTGCCTTGAAGTGATGTGCTTGGTTTCTTATTCATTTCTCCTCTAAATGGTTTTGATTTTATCATTCATCAATATATATGTACAATAATAAATTTATTGGTAAAGAATAGTGATGAGCAAGTATGCTCATTGCTCGGGTGGTCTCTGAGTGTTTGAGTGTGCTCGAAGATAAAGTTTGTGTCGCCGCAGCTGCATGTTTTGTGGCTGCTAGACAGCCTGAATACATGTGGGGATTGCCTGTTTGTAAGGGAATCCCCACATGTATTCAGGCTGTCTAGCAGTCGCAAATCATGCAGCTGCGGCGACACAAACTAAATCTCCGAGCATGCCCAAATACTCGGAGACCACCCCAGCATGCTTGGGAAAACCAGAGCAACGAGCATACTCGCTCATCACTAGTAAAGAGCCTTAAGAGTTTTATATATTAACTTGTTATTCTTTCTTTGATTTTGCTAAAAAAATATTACATATTCTTACATCTTTTGTCAGTGGGGCGGAGCTGGCCCTTTCCCTGAGTGTGCAGACCCACCAAAAGGAATTCAGATGTTATGGCATCCTTCAATAGTTAAACCCTACCTCATACTTCTATCTGAGTGCTCTAACCCTGACACCTTAGAAGGCGCTGCTGGAGCATTGCAAAACTTAGCTGCAGGAAGCTGGAAGGTAATTATATTTTTTGTTGACAATTATTGAGCTCTTATCCTCTCTTTAGCATGCTACATTTAGTAAAGCTTGTGAAATAATAGAAAAGCATGCAATATAATACATGGATAATAAATGGATAAATAGTTTAGATATGTAAACCAAATTGTGGAAATTTAGCATGGATCATTTGCATGATTTATTTTAATCTATTAGTCTATGTTCATAGGCGTTTTTTCAGTGTTTTTTTCTGCAACAAAACCTGCACTCTTGGCAGAAAAGAAGCAACATAAAAAATGCAGATTTTGGTGTATTTTTGCTGCGTATTTCAGGATCCCAAAGTTCAACTTTGCTTCCACCACAGAAGCATGAACACAAGTCACCAATGCAACACATATGTTGATGAGAAAATACACATACAAATGTAACAGCTGAGGGAGGTGAATTGGTCTAGAATCATTTATCAAAGACACTGGCACTGCATTCAGTTTGTAGGACCCTTTTTACTTTCACACTTTGATCAGCCATTAAGTTGCCCAGGTATTGTTCAATTTCACACCTTGGTTAGCCAATGTCTACTTTGTTCACATCACTAATTTAACTAAACTCTACTAACCCAAACTGTCTTTTCAGGTGACCAAGACAAGATGGTAAAACTGGTAAAATCACAAAAATAAATGGTTTTACATACTGCTGTACTTTTTTTTCACTAAAAATGCAGCAAAACCTGATATCTGCATTTGTTCATCTAATGGGTGAAAAACGCTGAAAGAAGTGACATTGTGCAAAAAAATAACAAGCAAAGCACAAGATACTGAGGAGAAAAAAAGCTGGGTGCATGAGATTTCTGAAATCTCATAGATTTTGTTGGTACTGTAAAACACAGCTGAAAATTTGCATTAAAATGCAGAAAAAAAGCCTAGTGTGAACATAGTCTTACTGTTTGGGGCATTCTTTCTGTATGAACGTATACTTCATGTAGTAATGCTTACCCTATAAGAAGTGGTCCCTGTTTTACTTTGTGTCTCATAGTATTTAGTATTTACTGTCTTAATGCATAGAATTTGGGGTATTTAATAATGATGAGTGAGTATGCTCATTGAGCGGGTTTTCCCAAGCATGCTCGGATGGTCTCCGAGTATTTGGGCGTGCTCGGAGATTTAGTTTGTGTCGCAGCAGCTGCATGATTTGCGGCTGCTAGACAACCTGAATACATGTGGGTATTCCCTAAAAACAGGCAATCCCCACATGTATTCAAGCTGTTTAGCAGCCACAAATCATGTAGCTGTAGCGACACAAACTAAATCTCCGAGCACTCCCGACCACCCGAGGAACGAGCATACACTCGCTCATCACTAGTATTTAAGAGACTTTAATTAGTATGAGGACAGGGTTTGAAGATCTTAAAACTGCTAGAAATGTATGGATGTTGTAACTCTTCTAATTGATATGTTAATTAAAAAAGATAAGTTTAAGATATGGGAAGCAGGCACTCCCTTGAGTAGTGTTAAATGGTATAGCAAAGGCATGCAAAAATTTTAATAATATCTATATTCTGACCTTGCGAGCTGTGTATACTAGCATAGCATGGTAGTGATGAGCAAGCACTAAAATGCTCAGGTGCTCGTTGCTCGGGTCGAGCAAATTGCAATACTCGGGTTCTCGACCCGAGTAACGAGCCTAATGTAATTCTATGGGAAAACTGAGTATTTTTACCGTGACCCCCCCAGGGGTCCTTTTAAAGTCTAAAAACGTCTGAAAATGATGGAAAAAGTGCTCAAATGACATGGGAACATCATGGGGAATGCCCTTGGAAACATTTATGACTCCCAGGTCTCAGCTGTGAACATGTTGTCAGAGTCTTACAACATTTTTACAGGCGCACCAAAAAAAAAACCCTTCTCTCCTCCCCCTTGTGACCATCACCTTCCTTGGTATAAACAGATCCTCGGAAAGATATTTGTATTGGCCCCTTATATACTTATAAATGGTTATTAGATCGCCCCTCAGTAGTCTTTTTTCAAGACTAAATAATCCTAATTTTGCTAAACCCTCTGGGCATTGTAGTTCTGTCGGGGTCGTTTCGACAACTCCACTCGTCCTCCAGTCACTCCGAATTCAATCTATGAGCATGGGTTAACCATTCAAAGAATGAGTCAGACAACAGGCTGGTTCAAACTCAGAGCATGCTCAGAAGGCTACTAACAGGCAGCAGTCCCAGCAACGTTCTGACTTTATTTCCTCTTACACAAGGTTTTGTACGCAAGAATATAGGCAGTGCATAGGAAGGAAAAAGGGCTGGGTAAGGGAAAGGGGTTAGCCATATATGTCTATGTCTGGTATTCTGCCATCTGGATTGGTTCCACTGTTCCTTAGATCTTCTTCTAAGTCCTCCCTTCATCGTCATTCTTAAGTTTCGTTTTCGTAGAATCGATACTGCTTTTCTTGTATATCACGTGGTTTCTCAGTTCCCAAAGGTGGAGGCAGACACCGGTGCGTCATAGTTTAAGTCACAAAGGAAAACTTATTGTTTCAGCAAAGCAAAAGAAGCTAGACAGTATAAAACATATAAAAGTATAAAAATATAAAAATATATATTGTCCCTGACAGTTCCCCCATCCCTTTTATTAACTTTGCTGCCCTCCTTTGTACTCACTCTAGTTCCATTATATCCTTCCTGAGCACCGGTGCCCAAAACAGTACACAGTACTCCATGTGCGGTCTAAGCAGGGATTTGTACAGAGGCAGTATAGCTTCCATATCCGCGAGCCTCCAAGTCAACATTTCGAGCGCACGCAGACGAGAAATGTGTGAATTTAGTAGTGTGGCCTGTGGGGCATTGGAAGCATGTTTGTGCTTGCGTTCCAAGGACTGAGGTATGGACAACTGAATGCTGTGCTGGGACAAGTGCTGGATGATGGTGCTAGTTGAGTGTGTGCAATGACAGGTGCAGGGCAGGACTCAGCTTCACAGGCACCATGGACAAGGGATTGGCTTTCACACACAACAGTGGAAGAAGCAGTGGTGTCACGCACAGACGCTGTTCCTGGACCCTGGGATTCGGCCCGCAAAGTCAGGTGCTTTGCTGCCATGTGCCTGATCATGCTGATGGTGGTCAGGCTTATAGTTTTGCTACCCCTGTTGATGCGGGCATGGCAGGTGGTGCAAATTGTCTATTTGGAGTTATCGGCAGAGTTACAACCAGACTCGGGAAGACTTAACAATTGTGCTGGCAACTTCTGTTGTGTTGGTGTTACGAGAAATGGTTGCCCGCTTTCTGTCTGCCGCCACCATACTGCTTCTTCCTGCCTGTTGGGGTGCTACGCCTCCTTCCCCCTGTGTGCTGCTGTCCTCCGTCTGCATGTCCTCCTGCCAGGTTGGGTCAATTACTATATCATCCACCACCTCGTCTTCCACTTCCGCACCCTGTTCCTCCTCCTGACTTTCTGGCAATTATGTCTCATCATCGTCCACCTCTTGTGACACTTTCCCACAGTCACCTTCGTGTGACCGTGGCTGCGCAAATATTTGGGCATTGCTACATGCAATCTCCTCTTGCCCCGCTTCAAGTGGACCTGCTGAGAGGCCTGAATCTACAAATGGAAAATGTTGTGAACACCTTTGAGTTTGAGCTCCCTCTGGTGGTTGCTGCTGGTAATGGAGCTGGTCTGGCTAACAGAAGTCTATCACCTGAAGAGGATGATTGGAGATCAGGTGTTACAGACTTGGGAGATTTAAATGAGCAGCCTTCACTTAGCTGTTGCCGGTGAGTTGGTTTTCTTTCTGAGTCTTTTGGAAGTCAACTTGCTACCTGCTTAGTCCTGCATCTTTCAGATAATTTTTTTGTCTGTTTAATCTGTGGCATTTTTCCCTTTGCTTTTCT
>VIAB01007626.1:73658-83739 GCA_009801035.1 Oophaga pumilio | reverse complement strand
TACGCCACTGGCATTGGGTATACATCGAACTTAGAAGCCTCGTTCAGCTACCTATAGTCATTGCAAAACCGCCATTCTCCATCTGGTTTTGGCACTATTATATTGGACTGGGCTTTGAGGAGATGTTCTCTCATGATGGGCATAAACTTGGCAATCCTCTCTTGCATCTGGGCCACATTCTCGATTACACTCCAGTAGGGTGTAGACTCCGCCTTCCATGTCTTTTTTGCAACGTCGAGGAGCCCACGGGGGTGTTGGCCATACAAAAGTTCAAAAGGGGAGAACCCAGTAGCGGCCTGTGGGACTTCACTGATGGAGAAGAGAAGTTACGGTAGTAGACAGTCACAATCTCGGTCGTCCTTCTCTACGACCTTAATTCAAGGCTTATTGAACCTTTCTACCAAGCCATCCGTCTGTGAATGGTAGTCTGAGGTCAGGAGTTGTGTGACTTGCAGGGTTTTGCGCAACTCCTTCATCACCTTTGACATAAACTGGGTCCATTGGTCGATCAGGAACTCTTTAGGCAACCCCGTTCTAAAGAAGATATGGACCAACTCTTGGACGATACACTTGGTGGAGGAGTTACGTAGTGTTTTGTCCTCCGAGTATCGTGTAGCATAGTCTAGAACCACCAAGATATACTGATGCCCTCTGGCGGACTTGACCTGAGGTCCCACCAGATCCATAGCAATGTGATCAAATGGCACCTCAGTAATGGGCAATGGCACAAAGGGGCTATGAAAGTGGGCCACTGGGGAAGTCAGCTGGCAGGTGAGACAGGACCTACAGAAATTCACAATATCTCGCTGATAACCAGACCAGTAGAACCTCTGAGGGATCCGTTCCTGGGTTTTTTCTACCCCTAGTTGACCACCTAACACATGAGTATGGGCCATATCTAACACCTTGCGTCTGTCTGTACAGCCCTGGTACCAGTAGCTGTTCTATTACATCCCCTCTCAGCTTAGTGACCCGATATATTAACTCCCCATTCACGGCAAATTATGGGTGTCGAGTGTCAGCCCACGGCTTGTATGCCTGACCACAGCAGCATACACATGAAATTACTTGTACTGAAAGGTAATTTCAAATCTCAGAGAGACAGAAGAGTCTGGGAGTACAAACTTATGACAACCTTTGACACACTCAGAGCAGGAATGAATGTGTCTCATGGATTTATGTCTTTTTACATCAATTAAGGAATTTGCTCTTCAGACTTTCTGGGGGGCATCACAATACCAGACCCCAATCAGAAGACAATAAAACTTTCACACTCCTTATCTATGAACTGTTCCAGTATTTATGTTCATCTCTATCTGCCATAATGACAGTTCTGCTTCACGTCACTTGTCTTACCTGTTGCATTTTTTCTGTGTCCTGTTGTGTATAAATATGTGATTCTTCAGATGTTGTATTAGTATTTGCCTGATGTAGAGACCTGAGTAGTCTTGAAAGCTTGCAATTTGTTACCATCTTTTCAGTTAGCCATTAAAAGGTATCAACCACTGAGGACTCTCAATTCTGAATATTTTTCCGCCCACGGCTCTTGAGCAACACCATTAAGTACCATCACATTATTAAACGCCCCTTTTTCAGTTAAATCCCTGAGTTGGGTTGTTCCAAAATTTCCCTTGGGCACCTCCAGCTCAGGGATGTTGGCCTCTGGGGATGTTGCTTCATCCTCATCGCCAACAAGCACACAAAATGGAAAACGGTCAGCTGCGGCCTGCGACGAGGTTCCTTTAGGAGCAACCTGGCTGTTGTCCAGGCAACCAGATGTCCTCCATTTTTCCCCTAAGTCTCAAAATAATGCAAAGTCCTGCCCTATTATAATAGGGTGCAATAGGTCCTTGACTACGCCCACCTCATGGGACTCGGTGCCACAGTTTGTATTTATGACCACAGCGGACGCTTACCTTCTTCCCAGGAATCAGCCGATGGGGAATTGTGGCCCTCACAAGGGTTACCAAACTACCCGAGTCCAGAAGGCCAGTCATTTGCACTCCGTTTACTGACATGGGGCATGCCTGCATCCCCTCTCCCACAGGCAGGGTATGCAAAATATGAGCAGTGACGTCCTGTGCTGCAGTCTTTTGGCTCGGTGGTCATGGGACAAAGGACGGCTATGTGGCCTGTTGTATGCCGCCTCCAACAAATTACACTATTGGATGGGGCATTGGACGATAACTCCTCGGCTCTTGGACGCCCCCAGGTGTGAGTCTAGCTCCCCTCTTTTGGGTGTCAGCCCCACTTTTTGAACCCCAGTATGGAAATGCTAAGACCCCTTGCTTCCCCAAGGAACTCTCAACCGCCTGGTACCTCTCCACCAGGCTCACTAGGTCATCGGCATTACGGGGATCTACCTGGGCGACCCAGGATTACACCGGCCTTGTTACGGAGTGTATTAACCTGTCCATGATGACCCTCTCCACCATCTGTGCTGGGGAGGAAGATTCAGGTTGCAACCATTTTTGGACCTGGTGTAGGAGGTCAAACATTTGGGACCGGGGAGGTTTGTCACTGCAATAGGCCCACTGGTGCACCCGTTGCGCTCTGACAGTCAGAGTCACTCCTAAGTGTGCCAAGATCTCATCTTTTAACTTGGCGTACTCTTTAGCGTCCTGCAAGGCCTTCTGCGGTTCACCTGTTCACAGCCGCGACACAAGCAGGGATTACCTAACAAACAGGTAATCCCTTCATATGTTGCGGCTGTCTAACAGCCGCGAGACATGCAGCTGCGAGGACTCGAACATAGTTTTCGAGCACGCCGAAGTCACTCAGTTGGCACCCGAGCATGCTCAGATAACACCTTATCAGAGTACATTCGCTCATCACTATGACTGATCAGTCCAGATGGAGAAAGAATAACATATATTACAAAGTTTCTTATTTTTATGTGTATTATGAAATAAACATTATAGCGATGGTTACTCTTTAATTAAGCAGAATTATTTACAGCATTATTCTGCATCCTATGCATGTGAAATATTCGGAGTTGGATCTGTGCTGTAAATGTATTGCCCTTTGTGGATTCAAACGTTTTTGGACAAGATAAATATAAGATTTTAGAAGGTATATGGACCCCTGGGAGTCGTGCACATTCCTATCCTATCCGCAGTCTGCATCACTCATCTCAGGTGAGGATAAGCTATAATGTCTGGCAGCGATGGAGGGTATGTCTCACTATGTGGTTAATTTGAAACCCGCCTGATGATATAAGAGCGCAGGAGACTTCTTGTGAATCACACGCTACGCCACCGTGTAATGGGAGGTCACTCGGTCACACACACCGCCATACCTGACTGTTTTGAAGCTTATCCAGATTATTATGACTGTAATTACCATCATTTTACAGTGAATGCAGATGATGTCTTCATATCAGAATAATGGGCTGTAGACAGTGTCGGACTGCGGTGCCAAGAGCCCACCAGTAACCAACTCCAGGGCCCCATTTTTCAGCTACATGCAAAAGTGACATTATCTTCAATCACAAATTTATATAACAATGAACAGGTAGACTGGTAAATGAATAAGATGCCGCCTTTGTCTATACATAGTGATTCATGTATATTGTGCCAAGTACTGCTCATATAAGAGGGGAGTGGCCCACTCTTGCATACGGCCCACCAGAGGATTGTCCTGTTTTCCTGTCTGCCAGTCCAAGCCTGATTGTAGACATGGATCACTTGTAATAATTTATTATGGTTTTCCCGTCCGTCTGTGATTTTATGATAAGCTGTCCAGAAAAAAATACTCGTGTTATTATTGTAATGTTGTAGTGTTATTATTAATTCTTGGCGCTCAGCCGCCTTTGTTCTTCTGCCTGAGATGTCTATATTTCATCATGAGTGCCAGCTATATTTATATAATGAGTTCATTATGAGTCTACCCTTAATCTTTAATAATCTTTATTTTTGTATAGCGATAACATATTCCGCAGCGCTTTACAGTCTGCACACATTACCATCGCTGTCCCCGATGGGGCTCACAATCTAGATTCCCTATCAGTATGTCTTTGGAGTGTGGGAGGAAACCGGAGAACCCGGAGGAAACCCACGCAAACACGGGGAGAACATACAAACTCCTTACAGATGTTGTCCTTGGTGGAATTTGAACCCAGGACCCCCCAGCGCTGCAAGGCTGCAGCTGGTACCCTTAGATATTTATTTATTTTTTAATTATTTTACTTGTTTATTTAGTGCTGTTAATTTGCACAGCGCTCTACAGACATCATTAGATATCAGAAACATATATGGATCAAACCAATATACACATTGTATCTATGCTTTACCCCAATGTTATACCCTAATAAAAGCATATAGTACCAAAATCTGCTTCCATACAGTGCTGCCCACATGATATCCAAATATACTGCCATATAGTGTCCACATAACAGAGTATATAGCAAAGGGGTAAAGACTGAAGTCTTGGTAGAGGGCAGTAAAGGTTTTTGTTCTCTAGGTTTATTTTGTATGTTTGTAACTGTTTATGGTGTTTAGTAAATTAAAGAAGCCCTCCTCCTCCTCCTGCGCTCATCAAAGATTTTATCCTGTTAATATATTTCAATCATCATATTATATAGCACTGTGTACTTACAATTGCTCATTTTCCCTTTTACCCAGATAATTCTTCTCTTTTCTATTAGGTCTATGACAGGTGATTAAAAACTATCTGAATCCTTCTAAGCTCTGTGTAGAAACATGAGGTCAATTTTCCCTGCATGAGTCATCAGTCTGCAAAAGTCCCTGGCAGAGCAAGGCCCAGAGAGGGGAATGATAGATGCAGGGACAAGAGACTTCCTGTTTCTACATAGAGCAGAGAAAAGAGGAGAATTAGCTGGTAGAAAGCAAAATGAGCAATTGCAAGTGCACAGTCCCATATAATATGATGATTGCAATATATTAAGAGGATAAAATCTTTGATGGGAGGAGGAGGGCTTCTTTAACATTGGTAGTCCCAAATTTCAGTGTATAATCACACTGCGCAGCTTTCATGACATGCTGGGACCTGTAGTTTACCCCCATGGAGTCACAATTTGCTTGTTTTGCAGATTTTACATTAAAGGGGTTTTGTGGTATCCGGTTTTCGAAAAACCCTCTTCCCCTGGCTGCAGTTTGTTTTTACAACCCTCCCCAGTTCCAGTCTCTGCCATCGATCTGGCGTCTGTGATTATCTGCAGTGCTGACATCCCGTCGACAGCGCTGCAGCCAATCAGTGAGCTCAGCGGCTCTTGCCGTCATCTTGTGCGGGGGCCCTGAGCTCAGTTACTGGCTTGCAGTGCAGTGCAGTGGTGCTGAAAATAACACACAAGAAGCTGTGGTGGAAACACAGAGGTGGACCTGGGGAGGGTGAGAAAAGTTGTTTTTTTTAAACAAACTGCAGGGGCAAGGTTTTTCTGAAACCGTAAACTCCCTTTAAGATTGCCGTACACATGAGATAACGGTTGGAACGAGTCATCTGGCAGCGGCTTACCTCTCATGAAAGCCAATGAGCGGCTGTTGAAGTTCCACCTGCCCGATCCTTCTCTCTGACATGATCGTCTTATCTTCTGCGCCTGGGGCCCATGGCTGACCACGGAGTCATGTGCCGCGTCCTAAGAAGCCTCATGCTGGATGCGATGCCTGAGCTGAGCACATTGTTTCTCTTGCACTTGTCACATTGTTTCCTGATGTTTAGACTTCTGGCTTTTTATGGTTTACGCTGAACTCCGGGAATTCACCATGAACTTTTTACACTTTGTGTTTTGAGATGATTGTTATGTGCGGCGTGTTCCTCCGTATTGTGAATGTGAGAAGGGAAGAGCGCTCTTCATAAATGCAGGCGTTCCTGGTGTGTCTGTATAGTGTATGGAAGGAGCGGCTCCAGACTGTGCGCTCCATCGCGGGGTGAATAGTGCATGTCCTGTATGTCCACACCCCGAGACCCCCGCTTCACCGTTGCTGGGAACATCACTTTAGGCTATGTGCGCCCAACTTGTTGGAGTCGGTTAAAAGTGCCGAACTTTCTTTTGGGGCAGTTTTTGGAGGAGTTTTTCTTTTCTTGAAGTGGTTCTGAAGAGTTGATCCAATTGTTTTTGAACGTTTTTGTTTTACCTGCAGTACATTTTGTATCCTTTTGATGGCGTATTCTCTGTAAAGAAATGACAGGCAGTTTATTTTTTTTCCCACCAGATGGTTTTTCAAAACCTGAAGTTGAAGTAAAAAAAAAAAAAAAGCTAAAAAAGACTGAACATGTGAACAGCAAAGTGGTTTTACAATATAAATGTGAATATAATATATAATATAAAAAGAGTCTTTCAAGCATTTTTTGAGCCATTTTATTGTCATCTTCCTGCTCCAAATGACTCCACAAAATCCTCTGTGTGCACCTACCCTCACAGTTTCATTCTGCATGCAGTGTTCAAGGTTGTAAATATTTTTCTTTATTTATCTGATAAATATTTAAATTCTAGGGCTATTCCCATCTCCAAGATCCTATCCCAATATGTAGTAGGTGTAATAATAATGATAATAATATTAGCAAATACCTCCTATTAGAAATGTAGTATAGTTCTTCTGATTACCCCATGTGCAGGGCATTGCAGTATCTTAGATACGGTATCCAAGATTACGACCACTCGTATAGTGACAGTTAGGTGTTAGTGGTCGTAACCATGGGTACCTAAACTACTGCGGGGCAAGTGACATAGCGAATCAGAGGAACTATACTACATTTCTAATTGGAGGTATTTGCTAATATTATTATTATACCTACTTCATATTGGGATTGGATCTTGGAGATGGGAATACCCCTTTAAGCCCACCGTCTACAAGTGCGGAGGACCTGTATGGCTGGGTGGCGGGTGTGTAGATGAGGGTGAGATGTGTCATTTCTGTGTAATGGTAGGTCTGGCCAGGGGTCTATAACTTTATTCAGGTGGTCTTCTGTGTGGAATGATTTGATTTTTAGGTTTGCTGTCTCTATGTCAGACCTATCAATCAGCAAACACTAGTGGCATTCTCAGGTGCTGCAGCTCGGCTCCTATTGATATGAACGGGAGCTGAACTGCAGTACCTGAGAGCGGCCACTACACTGAGTACCAAGCTGCGCTGTCTGACTACTCTGTGCACACCGGTCGTCGCAGGAGCTCTGAACAGCTGACCGGTGCGGTGACGATGACAGATCCCTACCAATCTGACATTGACTGCAGAGACAAACATTTTAACCCTTGCCAGTGATGGCCTTTCCACTGCCCTTTGCCCAAATAACACAAAGGGCAGTGTTCATCAGGAGCTTAGACTTCATCTCTAAACGTGCGCTGTCACCCACACAACCTCTTTCACCTATAGAGCAGTTCATCGAGGTCCCAACATGGTGTCCTACTGTTCGATGGGAAGAATTGATCTGCGTGCATTTATAACCAGTGTCGGACTGGGGTGTCAAGGGCCCACCAGTAACCAACTCCAGGGCCACACTTTTCAGTTTTGCAAATGTGACATTATCCTCTATCACAAATGTATATAATAATTAGCTGGGTAGATTGGTAAATGAATAAGATGTCTGTACATAGTGATTCATGTATATTGTGCCAAGTACTGCTCATATAGGAGGGTGGTGGCCCACCGGAGGATTCTCCTGTTCTACCGTGGGCCAGTCCAAGCCAGTTTGTAACTGAGCCCTTCCTTGGGGGTTCTCAACTGGAATTTCTTGTACCTAGGGGTACAGCAGTCACTGCTGTGCACAACCTGTCTTTATATGCTTGATTAACTGATCGCTCATTTGGGGTTCACAGTGGCAACTTGTTAACATTGGGGGTACGACACCTGACTTTTTCAAGGGAACGGTAATCGCCTGACTTTCATGTATTCTGAATATTCTGTAGTTTTGGACATGATTGGAGTATGTGATTGGCTTTGGGGGCTCCGCGTCACTTCTGCCCCTCATGGACAGACATGTTTGTGTTCTTTCTTTTATATGAAGCTACTTTGCCCGTTAATAAGTTAAGTCAATAACTTTTAATTAAAGAAAACAGCCTCACATTCTGAATTCTTACAGTAGCTAAGCAGCGGCTGCAGTATAATCCTCCCCCGGAGAGAGTGACGGGCCGACATTATCAGACGTGGCATTAAATGCTATGGACACCTTTACACAGAGTTTTTTTTATTGTTTATTTGCTTCCTAAATGCAAAGTCAAGCAACTTTATAAATAGTCTCCATTAAAAATGTTCTGTTGCTGAGTGTTTCCATTCTTTATCTGACGGAGTGATCTCCTGAAATGTGCTGGCTCTGTGCTCTCCTCCTTCTTCTCTCAGGTGCAGATGACCGTATTCTCCATCCAATGCGATCCGACAAAACATTGGATCACACTCGGACCAATAATACCTATGGGCACATGTCCGACTTTTCCCTCAGATAGACTCTGTCTAAAGAAAAAAAATCACAGTATGAACGAGATTGATTTGACATTCGGATCGCACTCGGCCATGCAAGTGAATGAGTGTGTGGAAAACATCGGACTGTACTCGGATGACATCTGAGTGCAGTCCGATTTCTGTGCACTGACAGAATGGAGAAGATGGAGGCATAATTTTCTCCATCTTCTCCTCATATGAGAGAATTGAATCACACTGTGGATCACACTTTGATCAAACCCGGATCGGAGTGTCAGTTGCAGAATCAACCCCATTCTCTTAAATGAGAGAATCTGTGGCCGTCTGCACCTGCCCTAAGACTAGCTCCACAGATCTGGAAATCACAGTCTGAGCGCAGACCACGACGTATAAGTATATATGAGGCTGATCAGTTCAGGTCAGAAGACCATCGACCAGTCCGTCCATCCTGGTTCGAACTTGGGCCATGATTTGTGAAATCGGCCTCAGTGATAGCATGAGGGCGAGAGAGGTGTTGTCTAGAGATCTGCAGTGGACAGGGGAGAACAGAGGACAAAGAAAACAAGTTGTAGACAAGGAGGAAGGCACAGTACTAGAGCTGTGCTGGTTAGAGATGAGCCAATAGATTTGCAGGCCTCCATGGCCGCTGGACAGGAGCCCTGTGAACCACCTCCTACCTGCCGGCATCTCCAGCTTCTCTTTGATTAGCCGACCTAGTCATGAAGCAATAATGCCCAACTGATCATAAGAGGAGCTGTCGATGCTGGCAGGACCCCATTTAAAATAAAATCAATGTGTGGAGACACGGGGGGTCGACAGGCGCCCCGGTCCGCTAGCTGAAACCGAATGGACCAGGGATCGTCCCACCGCACGCCTGCTCTTGTTTTGACGTGGGCATAACGCTACTCAGACAACACAGGGTGAGGGTAAAACAGTGTGGCAATACTTTGTTGAACCACAAAACAGGCAGATACATAGAACAGTCCCATCAAAATACCTCAAGATGGTGCAAATTACAGAGTCTCACCCTTCCGCTGACTAGCCGGGATAATGGCAGCTGCTACTTCAAAGCTTCCAGGGTCGACTACCTCACCTGTGGCACGCACACAGAGAGGAGGTAACAAGCGTAGGTAGATGACAGTCCATTCAGGTACAAGGGCCAGTTGACTCAAGGGTCACAACCTGTCTTCTCCGAACATCTCCATCGAGTCAGGCGACCGGCAGGTCCGAGTCCTGGCTTTCTCCAAACGTATCCATGGTTCAGCAATGGTCAATGGAGCAGATCTGTATTCTTCCAGCTGGGGCCGAGGTCCACCAAGTCGGCATTCTGTAGAATGATAGATTGGCGTCTCTCGTGATGGAGCCATGATGTATTCGCTGCAGTCCTGGACGGTTCCCTGGATGTTTGGAAATCTTGGCTGAATTTCTGTCTCTCTACATATATACAGGCATGTAACCTCTTTTTATAATTCATAAGTGTCTTTCATTCAGTATTGACATAAAGGGTAAGAATAGAAATGATATCAAGTAGCATTACTTGGTTATTTAATGCATAGTTTTTCCTCCTCTGTTTTCGAAGTCAACAAACTATCTTGCCCACTCAATGTATAACTAGCATATCAGTAAACATCACTAGTCATCAAGTATAAGAGCACAACATGTTATATGAAATGTCAACTTACAAGTCAATATTACAGGCTTACACAAGCAAA
>VIAB01007625.1:12435-23272 GCA_009801035.1 Oophaga pumilio | reverse complement strand
AGCACCATTCACCTCTCTGCATACGTACACACACACACAACACAAACAACACACACACCTCACCTCTGTGCACAGTATCCTGCAGCCGCAGCATCGCCGGCAGCTTACACAGCCGCGGCGCTGAGTGATGATGTCATTCAGCTGCTGCTGTGTGAGACAGGAGGCATGGGCAGGAAGCAGGATGGATCCCTGCAGCTACGCTCCGCTGCCATTTTCTCTTGCAGACAGCGGAGGGCAGCAGAGCTGCAGGGATCGCTCCCTGTCCGCCGCACATGAGGGCAATCTGGCCAGGGCCAGATTGCCCTCATTATTAGCCGTTTTGCATGGGGGCCCCCTCCTCCTCCGAGCCCGGTTGAACTGGCAGTATGTCCGCCCCTGGTGAGTATATGTACGTAATCATTTTATGTATTTAATCTTTATATGTTCTTAACCTTTATATGTTAAAATATCTAAAAGTGTACCCAATCATACTATCCCTTTAATTTTGTACTTTGAAATAAAATTGCATTATATCTCAAGTAGTTGCTTTCTTTAAAGCCGTATCCGAACCTTAGTGTTAAAAACTTGGCAATACAATATATGAACACATATATTATGTGTAGCTTTAAATGTAATATCTAACACTGAAAAATGGCAACTTTGAATGTCTTACTGTGCTTATTTGGGTGTTCTCCTGTCTATTGTCCATGAAAACCCCTTATCTTATTGTTCATCTTGTTGGTTTACCATTTGTGACGTAGTTTGCGTTTTAGTATATAAAATCCAAACAATTCACTTATAAAACATGAAATGCAAAAATAGGATTAAGGTCACGTTAACACAAAAGAGGGAAACAAAAGTACCTAAAGAGACCTCAGCTCAAGAAGACACGATGTTCTTACCGCTGAGGTTTCTTACAGTACATTAGTGTTCACATCCACACAATCTTCTCAAAAATGACAGGACAAAAGAGAAGTGGATGTAGCTTTAACACTGTAGACAACATGAAATGTAACCATCTACAACTGTACAAACTTTCATGTAAACTTTCCAGTGTCCTTTTCATATACTGTTTTTTTTCATCTCACTTATGGCTTTGTAATAAGAAGCAGTAGTATCCCTGAATAGCCCTTGCAGGATGTGCCATTGATGAGGAGAGACTGTCATCTGCTGGCTAGCCGAAACCAAGTGGGACCAAATTGTTCTGGAAGCTTTGCAAATGGAGCAACTTTGTGTGCTGGACTTGATTAGGTGACCCACAGGAAGGACTTCCTGGATATAAAAATACTGAGCACCAAACTGCAGGCAGATTTGGAGCCAGAGAAGAGAGTGGAGAAGACGCACTCCAGGGATTCCGCTGAGGCCAGAGTAACAGGCCTCCACAGAAAGTCTACGCCATCAAGGAGTCGGTCATTGCCTGACAAGACTCGGATTCAGCCCAAGAGGACTCCGAGTTCCACTTGCGCTAGTCGGGACCAGGATCTGTGCTCCACGCCAGTAAAACTCAAGAGACCAGACATCACCCATTAAGTGCCGAGGCCTAGTCCACTCTGTTCCAATCTTAAGAGACTTCCCTTAAAGGTCAAGCCGAGAAGATCCATGAGGAGACTGCCACAGGCGTTACATGCCTGCGACTGCGGAGAGACAGTGCATGTGAAACTATCCTCTATGGTACCGGGATCAGCTTAGATTAGGTTCACAGGTTGGGAGAGGGTGGTTTGAGCATGGGAGGCTCAAAGGGCTCTGATAGACTACGTCAGCAAGAGCCTTGCAGCCTAGCGGGAAAACCCGGTGACTCCCGCTAGAGCCAGATTTGCAGAGAGAACTTGCCTGGTGACTCACCTGACTGGGCACACCACCATTGTGCAGGGAGCATTACCGTTAGATAGAGAAAGACTTCCTTTGTTTTTTCCAAATTTATTGTTATCTTTGCTTGAATGTTGATCTGCCTCATCCTGACCTTGGTCCCCCTTGTTTTACATTGGGTCACACTCCAATAGACTTATTTGTATCCATTATACTTTTTTACATGTTGATTAATTTTTTTGTGATATGTCAATAAAATGTTGCATGTAATTATCAGTGGCATAAATTGACTCTCTGTTTCTCCTCATCATAAAGACTAATACTGAGTCTGCATTACGTTTGTTACCATGCATTGTGATATTTTACATCTTTTGGGTTGCTTTTAAGAAGGGTCCTATTTTGTAGATAGAAATAGACTTTCCATCAAAATATAGGTTGTTTTCTTTGTTAAAACTTCAGAGAATCCTTTTGGATCTTTACATTGCAGACAAGGATACCACTAGGACTTAATATCAGACAAGATGTCATCTTACAATATAATTAATATTTGTTGCTTTCTAGTATGTCCCTCTTGGAGATTTGCGTATTTGGTACAAAGTGGAATTAGCCATTCCGATCACGTGGTCTTTTTCACTTCTCCTTTTTAAATTTACCTGCACAGCATATAATGATAGACCATGATTAAGGCGTGACCGACGAAACATTTTGGTCCTGTTCACATTCGTGGCCTGTCTTATGTACATACCTTTTTAATCCAAAGAATAGATTTGAAGTTTTAACAAAGAATACGACTTATATTTCACTTTAAAATTATTTTTTCTATTGACTAATGCTGTATCAACATACCAGATGAGCTGACTTTCCTTTCCCTCTACTCCCGTTTCTATATTTTGTAGATAGGTGCCTCCCAATGGGCTACTTCATGTCATGCTCCCTCTTTGAGGCTTTTAGCATTTTCTTGGAATGGGTCGTGTGTGATATAGCCGGGATACCGTCAGTCATCCATTATCTAGACGATTTCTTGTGCATTGGTCCTCCGGATTCTCTGATGTGACACTTATTAAAATCAACAGACTAGGTGGGTAATTGTTTTGGAGTTAGTTGGTGCAGAAAAAGACGGAAAGGCCTAACACTTGTCTTAGCTTTTTGGGTATTAGCATTGACACTAAAAAGATGGAGTGCAGGTTGCTTGCGGAAAAGTTGTGGCATTGTACATGGAAGTTCAACACGTGATGCGGGTTAAAAAGATACAGTTGAGGGTCCTTAAGTCATTACTTGGGAAGATAAATTTTGCTTGCTGGATTATTCCCATGGGTCGGATCTTCTCACGCTGGCTGGCTGCGGCTACCACAGGAATTTCGTCCCCTAGACATTACATTAGGTTGACAAAGGGTTTCAGGGATGATCTGCTAGTTTGGAAGGTCTTTCTGGACAGGTATAATGAAACGATCCTTAATGATAGTCGAGGCATTAGAGAATTTTGATTGTGAGCTTTTTACTGATGCAGAGGGCAGTGTGGAGTTTGGGACTTACTGCAGGGATCAATGGTGCATGGGTCAATGGCCAGAGTCGTGGAGGGAGGTGGGTGTCACAGGAAAACTTACACTAATGGAGTTTTTTCCAATAGTGGTTGTAATCTTGGTATTGGGTGAGCAATTCAGGGACAGGAAGATCAGGTTCCACTCTGACAATATGTCAGCGATGATGGCTATTAAAAATCTTCCTCCTCTCCTCCTGTTGTCTGTCTATTTTATTTTGTTTTGCAATGTCTTTGCCTCATATCTTGGATGGTGGCGGTGCATATTCCTGGTATGGAAAACTCAGTTGCTGATTCCTTTTCTCGATTACAGTGGGAGTGTTTTTGGTGATTGTCACCGGCAGCAGAGTCTTTGGGTTGTAAGTGGCCGATGGAGCTCTGGGAATTGGTCTTTGAGACTCAAGAGCATTAATTAGCAAACAGCACGTGGAGGGTGTCTGACACAACTTAGAAGCAGTAGGTGAGGTGGATTCAACAGTTTGGGGTTTCTGGGTCATATGAGAATTGCATAGGCACTTTGCCGAGCTGGGTGGGAAAAGTGGCAAAGGAGGGGGGTCAGTGTAAAGAGTTAACCAATTTTTGGCAGGTTTGGAGCTTGGGTGTAAGTTCAGGGGCTGTACGGACATCACAAAGAGTTTTCTAGTTTCTCAGACTGTCAAGGGTCTTGGAAGGGGTCAAACATAGCATGTGAATAACAGCGTTGCAAACACTGCCTCTGATCGGTAGTAAAAGTATTAGCGCCGGTCAAATAGCCGCGGTTCCCACGCTATCAAATGACAGCCCGCAGCTGTGATCAGAGGTAAAGAGTTTACCTCCGGTCACTGGTGTCAGCTGATGGGATTACTTCTCCCATCAGCCTAAGCCTGCTGCCGCTAATAAAAGCGACAGCAGGCAGCGGCTGATGGGAGTATTCATCAGCCGGCGCCTGCGCTCTAAATAAATAATTGAAAAAAAAACTGGCGTGGGTTCCCCAGTATTTTTGATAACCAGCCAGGCAAAACTGACAGCTGCGGTCTGCAACCATCAGCTGTCAGCTTTAGCAAGGTTGGTTATCAAGAATAGAGGGGTCCCCATGCTTTTTTTTGTATTTCACTAAATAATAAAAAAAAGCATGGGTACCCTCCTTATTTTGATAACCAGCCAATCTAAAGCAGACAGCTGGGAGCTGATATTCTCAACCTGGTAAGAAGCCATGGATATTGGCCCCCCAACCTAAAAATAACAGCCCGCAGCTGCCCAGAAAAGGCTCATCTATTAGATGCGCCAATTCTGGCGCTTTGCCCGACTCTTCCCATTTGCCCTGTATCGGTGACAAGTGGGGTTCATATTTGTGGGGTTGATGTCATCTTTGCATTGTCTTGTGACATCAAGCCCATGGCTTAGTGATGGAGAGGCATCAATAAGACACCTATCTATTATTAATCCTATAGTTATATTGTAACTAAATACACAGCAAGAATAAAGTCTTTTGTTTGAAATAAAAAACACACTTTTCCTTTTTTATTTAAAAATAGAAAACACAGTGATACTCACCTAACGCCCATTCCATTAAAGCCATCGTCTCCTGTAATAAAACAAAAATAAAAAACAACCAAATTACTCACCTGTCCATCGTTCTGTCCAATGACGTAATCCATGTCTGGGGGATAAACAGATTTTAACCTGGACGGTGTCAAGATGCGACCTTCCAGGCTGAGAACCATTGGGAGAATGAGTTGCTGCTAGTGCAGCATCAGTGACCAGCGGTGATGTCATCGAGGTTACCACCGGTCACTGAGGCTGCATTCCCAGCCAGGTCCCTGAACTGTGGTGATCTCAGTGAGATCACTGCTAGCACTGTGAGAAAAAGTCTTACGGTGCAGCGCTGAGTTCACAGGGAGAAATTACAAGTTTCTCCTGGTGAACTGCAGTGAACTCACCATCCAGACATAGATTACAGCGTGGGACAATGCGACGGACAGATGAGGGATACAGTTGTTTTTATTAAATTCTTAATTTTACACACGATGTACACAGCAGGTCTGAAAACAACTCCCTTCATTGTCGCCTGGTCGTGCTGAGCTCAGGGAGACTAGGCGACATAGATCAGGTCTATCTTCTGGGAAAAGCACGAACTGTACGTCTTTTCCAAGGCACTGGTATGTGTCACATTGATGACTCACGGATGCTATCTGTTTGTCATCAATGTGCACATGTGCAGCACGCATTTCGTCCATGGTACTGGTAAAAAACGGACATCTGCACTTTTTCCACATGGACACATGGTCCGTGTGAAAAACCTGACATGTGCGCACCACCATTGAATACAATGGGTGTTCATGTGTCCGAATTTGCGGTCAATAGAAAATGGACCACATACGGACGCGAAAAACAGACTTGTGAAGGGGACCTAACGCAGATTTTAAAATGCGGAAAATCTTTGTAATGTGTTGATGAGATTTTGGCAATCATATTAACTGAGCTGGCACTATATTATGCTGCATTTTTCTCTGCACGGAAATTCACGTGGAAAGCCACATACAATCCACAATGTGTGCGTCTGGTCTATATGTGGACCTTAGTGTCCTATCAGCTGCGATACTAAAAAATAGAAACCAAACTGAAGAATAAATATTTTAATATTACGGTGCTTAGGTTTCTCGTGAAAGAGGAAATATGAGAGAAGGGAATAATGGATATTATGATGGCACTTAATATGACAAATGATCAGACTACATGAAAACAAAATGAGGCCCGTAGAGACAAAAGCTGCAGTGAGTACAGTTCTCAGTTCTTATTACTGAGCGATGTTAATTGCGTCATGCCTCAGTATCTTCTCTTCTATCGTTCAAGGATTTGCGTTCTTCATACCGTCGTACCTTCTTCGTACCTAGAACAGTCATTCAGGCTGTGAAGTGGATGGGAATAAATTTTCTGCCTCTTAAAAATGATACTTTCTTCTCAGGCCTAAATTCACATCTTCTCCTGCATATTCTAATGCGAGATGACTTTCTAATTTCACACTCGGGTAGAGTTTGGAGAGTATCGCCTTTTCCTGCCTAAGAATTATCTCTACAAATGTTCCCACTGTGACTTCACCATTGACAAATTACGTGTAGTCTCTGCTGACCTCAGATCTGATTAGCTGGGTTATTTATTACATTGGGGGCCCTGATGGGATGAGCGTTGTGTAGTTTTATGACTTGCAACAGAAACTAAACAAGAAATTGTACAACCGCTAGATAGAATACTTTCCATAAATCTGAACACACTTATAACAGTCTCAGTTATGGCAATTATATATGTTTAGGGGGAAATCAGAAAAAAAGTGAATGAGTACCTTTAAGGATATGGAAACCTTTGGGTAATTTCTTTTACTTAAAGAAGCTCTCTCAAAATCAAAATTTTTATCCTCTTAATATATTGCAGTCATCATATTATACAGCTCTGTGCTCTTACAATTGCTCATTTTGCCTTTTCACCCAGCTAATTCTTATGTTTTCCTTTAGGTCTATGACATCACGTGATTAAAAACTGAGGAACTGAATCCTTCTAAGCTCTATGTAGAAATAGGAGGTCAAATTTTCCTGTATGAGTCATGAGTCGCTGTAATAGTCAATGGCAGGGAGAGGAGCAGCTGGGTCAGGAGTTGAGGAGGGGGGGTGATAAATACATGGACAAGAGACTTCCTGTTTGTACACTGAGCAAAGAAAAGAAAAGAATTAGCTGGGTAGAAAGGCAAAATGAGCAATTGTAAGTACACAGTAATATATAATATGATGACTGCAATGTATTAAAAGGATGAAAACTTTGATGGGAGGAGGGCTTCTTTAAATACATTAACAGTATAGCGTTGAGCTTAAAAATCCTTTTTGCAATTAGGTTTCAAAAAAGAACATATATAATTTAGCTTTTTCAGGCTCTTTGTTTCCCTCCCTGTATATTGCTGGTTACTACATGAGTTAACTAAGAATCTATCAGTAAGCTCTTTCTCAAAGAGAGTTTGTATCTGCTTTATCTATCTTTTTCTGACCTAATCTAAGTTCATTTATGACCACATCTAAGTGCAACTTCAGTGCAACTTTGATGTTATCCATTTTTAATTAAACCCAATTGTTAAAATTATTTGTAGCCCAAAAATGCTACATTTAAATAAAAAAAAGTTCTTTAAGGTATCTCTCTCTCTGGAGGACCAATCATGACTGTACAGACTGTAGTGAAATTGAACCAAACAAGTTATATTATAGTTTTCAGCTAATTGCTAAGGCTTCCAGCAAAAAGATGCTTTAATTTATCCTCAGGGCTGCACATTACCCCTTTAAAGTCAATCAATGATTAAGACCAACCCCCTCCCAAATTACATATATGGTCATGGACAATTCATTGACACTTTCACATCTTCTATCTGTTGCTGCATTCTCAAGAAATCAGCATTTTCAGTCATATTCAAATAAGCTGTTAAGTGCTCTGGGTGTGACAGAACACTACCCAAACCTCTGCCTCCTGAGCTTGTTTACCAGCATCAGCCTTTTTAACATGATTGATAGCTGCTCACTGTGAGTGTGTGAAATCAAGGTAATGAAGTCAAGCTAGAGAAGTTAGTGCTGGGCTGGGAACAACCTCAGGGAGCAGAGGCTCAGAACACATTGTTTATGAATTAAAATGCTGATTTCTGGGGAATGCAGCTACAGATAGATGTAAAGGTGTCGATGGATTATCGATAACCATATATACAGCAACAGATAGAATATATAAAGGTATTAATGGATTTAGCTTTCAAAGATCTGTATACCCATGTATGCTGTTTGGAAATGGGTTGATCTTACTGACAAGTTCTTTTTAAATAGACTCTGCCACCTCTGGAAAAAAAAAACCCTTTTTACCTTTTATACTGGCATTAAAATACTGTATTCCCTGAAACGGGTGTTCACTGCAAGCTGATGGAGAGAGGAGTCCAAAGTGTGCACGTGATGGGGAAGACTTCAACAGCATAAATATAAATGACATTAAGAATCAGCAGATTTTGAGTTATTTACTGTAGTTTTAAAGGGATTGTCCAAGACTTTAGCACTGATGGTCTATCCTTAGGTAGTACACCACCGCGGCCCTTATACAGTCGGCCGGGCTATGCTCTGCAGCTCCGCAACTGAGCAGTTCCGGCCGCCAGCGACACCAATAACAGCTGATTGGTGAGGGTACTGGGTGTAGCACTCCCACAGATCAGACATTGATGACTTATCCTAAAGATAGCAATTAAAGAATCTGGCATTCAACTTCAAATGATGTGTAATTTATTGCATCCGTTACTGCAAAAATAGCAATCAAACAGCAAAACGTTTCAGTCCACCTAATTCTCACCCCTCTGATGTGCGATCACATCAGAGGGGAGAGAAATCTTTTTTTTTTTTGTTGCGGTCGCCGTTATACTGTTATAACGGCTATCGCAACACCGAGTTCAGTAAATACCGACCCAGATCATGTTCTCTGGGGTCTCGGCTACCCCCGGCAGCCGAGACCCCGGAGAAAATTGCCCACCCCCTCGGCAGATCGCAGCGGGCACACTGAGCATGTCCCCGCCATTTTCTCGCCATGCAAGATGGCGGCGCCCACCGGAGGAGGTAGAAGGGCCCTGGGGCCACAAGGGGTGGAACGGGGGCCACAAAAGGGGGATCGGGGATAATTTTTCTCAGTTGTGACACGTGATGCCGGCGCCCAGTCAGCACTGGCGTCACTCTCTCTGCCTTTGGGCAAACTGAACATGGAGAGGAAATCCGAGCTGCAGCTCATCCCCAGCTTCCTCTTCATGTTTGTCCGAAGGCGGAGACAGTGACGCCAAAGCTGATTGGGCGCCGGGCATCACGTGTCATTCCAGCGCATTACAGGCCCAGACCCGCGAGTTCCAACACGACTGGCACGGGACGTGAGTATAGGCATTATTATGTTATCGGGGCATAACATTTAGTTTAGTGAACAACCTCTTTAACAATGACAGCCAAGAATAGAGGCTAAAAAGTAAAGTGTTTATATTATGTTTGCATGTAATGTATAGAATATGCATTTCTATACTTGACAGCTTGTATTAAAAGAAAAAATCTATGCCTTTGCTGGCGCACACTTAATAGATATGAACGGCTGACTGTCTGCAGACTGCCTTCTGTTTCATTCCTACAGAAGAGCATAATATGAGTCATACAAGAGACGGAGCGTGCAGTGTAAAAGGTCAGAATAAAGTGCTGCCCCACGCTTCACTATTAAATCTATCCTCACGGTGTAATGTACTGCTTCACCATATGTTCAGGGTTGTTCACATACAGAAATAGCTGTAGATATTAAGAAAACACACGCACTTGATTTTAGAGCTTATACAGCTTTGAAAGTGTTTTCTGATTTGGACAGCATATTATACACCATTTCTGCACTTGGAGATACCACAGGGGTGGTCCCTGGATTTAGACCCTAATTTATTAGCCAGATTGGCAAGCCACTATGCAACAGGAGGTTGCCATACGACAACTGGAGGTTTCCATACGATGCTTCATCTCTCTTTCATAGAAAGAAAAATGGACAAATATTAAGAACAAAACATTCCGTACCCATAAATTAAAAGAAAAGGACTCAATGTACTATTATATATTGGAGGAATGGTGCCACATCAGAACCTCATGTCCATAATTGCCATCTGTCCTGGATTTCATGGGGATCCTGGGCCTAGAGGTGGCTTTTCATAGTGGGTAGAGGTCATTCCTGTGAGAGGTGTGGGGAATTCTGGGAGGGCAATAGGAGCTCATGAGTACCCCTAGAAATGTTGGCAACGATACATATATATAATCTAATACCTACTGGACATTGCTATTCCTGTCAAATCTGTGTGCAGGAACACACCACATTGACAAGAGGAATGGTAACGCCCAATTGCCAATTTATTTCGACATTTCTAGGAGAGGAGCAGAGGAACAGCACCGTTTTAAGAAAATGTGCACCTTCATTGTTATAGCTACAAGTCATGTGGCAGACAAGTCAATAACCCCTTCGCGACATGGTTATTTTCTGCTTCTGAATTTTTGTTTTTTCCTCTTCTTCCACAAGACATAACTTAAAATTTTTTTTTTGATCGACATAGCCACACGACGGTTTGTTTTTTTGCTGGACGGCTTGTACTTTTGAATGGCGGCATTCATTTTATCATGTGATGTACTGGAAAATGAGAAAACAAATTCCAAATGCAGCCAAAAAAAGCACAATTGCTCAATTGTTTTATTCTTTTTTATTCACCATATCAACTATACAATAAAAATGACCTGACAATATGATTTTCCATGTGAGTACGATAACGGAGATACCAAACATGCACAGTTTTTCTTTTTATTTAAGTGTCAAAAAAAGGTTGGAAATTTGTAAAAAAAATAATAATAATTTGCTTGTGTCACCATTTTCTGAGACCAGTAACTTTTTACATTTTTGGTTGATGTAGCTATGTGGGGGCTGTTTTTTGCGTCCTGATACATTATTTTAACCCCTTTACGCCCAAGGGTGGTT
>VIAB01007624.1:22204-34847 GCA_009801035.1 Oophaga pumilio | reverse complement strand
CGTTTTATTAGCACTTTGACTCCATGTTTCTCCTTGTTTGAAAACTTTATGAATGTACATATTGCATATTGATACTTATGTAAAGTTGCCAATAGCAGTAGTCATGACTGAACTGTTGTCTGGTTACGCTCTGGCACTTTACAGTAAAACACCGTTCCAGTCCCAGTGTGCTGTCAGGTGTTGGTTTACATCACACACACTTGTAGGCCACAGGCCGCCACTGTCTTCAGGCCTCCATCTTCAGGAGCCAACGGACACAACTCAGGGGACACCAAGTTCATTGCAACAAGCAAACATTTACTGGTCAGTTCAAGTTCATCAGGTTGTAACAAGTAGGATAGGGCACAACACTTCATATTCTTTACTTCCTTAGCATCACACATCTTCAGCCCTATCATTCGTTCCTACTGGACTACAGTAGGTACGGAAAGTATTCAGACCCCTTAAAATTTTTAACTCTTTGTTTCATTGCAGCGATTTGGTAAATTCAAAATAGTTCAATTTTTTTCTCATTAATGTACACTCTGCACCCCATCTTGACTGAAAAAACACAGAAATGTAGAAATTTTTGCAAATTTATTAAAAAAGAAAAACTGAAATATCACATGGTCATAAGTATTCAGACCCTTTGCTCAGACACTCATATTTAAGTCACATGCTGTCCATTTCCTTGTGATCCTCCTTGAGATGGTTCTACTCCATCATTGGAGTCCAGCTGTGTTTAATTAATCTGATAGGACTTGATTTGTAAAGGCACACACCTGTCTATACAAGACCTTGAAACGCCCCCTAGGGCCTGGGGTACTCGGACCCCAGTCGGACAGTTCTTGAGGGGATTAGTCACGGCAGCAATGACCCGGTCCGTGGCCCTGGGTGTCCAATAAAAATGTGAAAAGTAAAGTTATAGGAGTGATAAAGTTTATAAGTGATTCATGACGCCTCTTGTGGTACTCGGCAAGTTAGGTTTTAGCCGACGCTGTGATTCAGATTCACTGGGGTAGTTGGTGACACAGCAAGGATGGTACAGCTCTCCACAGGCTGAGCTATTCACCAGGGCAGTTATACAGGCTGTTCAGGTGGTGGTGAACGTTGAGGTGCAGAGAATAAGCAAGGGACACAGAAAAGTGCAGTTTTCTTTACCTTTTTCTTCTTGGTAAGTGAAGACACAATCCGGGGTACTAGTTACAAATGATAGCAGGAGTCCAGCTAGCCTGGAAGCATTCAGGGGATCCACCCTGCCCGGAGGGATTAGAGGCCTTCCTGCTGCACTCACTTTTTTGATCACTGCTGCCTGTAGCTATGCTGCAACCCTCTCCTGCATGTTGGCTTTAACCTGTATGGCAAACAGAGTGAGCCTATCACAGACACTGTCTGTTCACTGACAGCCCTGGGTTCTTGGTCTGCTGCTGAGCCTCCAGGTGTTCAGTGTGGTCAGGGAGCTTGCAGGCCCCTGCCCTCCAGATTCGGCTGTCGTGGCGTACAGCACTCACATAGCCCAGGATTCTGGCGTCCTTTTTATCAGCGCTCTGCTCCGGAACCAGCTCTGACGCAACTGCAATTCCCAGAGCCCTTGTCTCCACTCCTCTCTCTTCCCTCTCCTAAGCCTTACTGACTCTTTCCAGAACAATCTCCTCACCTCAGCACTAACTCCTCCCACCAACTGTCACTCCCTTAAGCTCTGTCCCTTTTGGTCTGGAGTTTGAACAAGTGTTGGATGCTGTGTATTACCTCGCATGGGGACCTCTTCCTGCTTCCAGGCATGACATCACCACCCTGTAGAGGGAGGCAATGTCACCGTGGGAACTGGGGTGCCACAACCTCACAAGTCACTGTGCATGTCAGACCAAATGAAAATCATGAGGTCAAAGGAACTGACCAAGGCACTCAGGGGCAGAATTGTGGCAAGGCACAGATCTGGCCAAGGTTACAAAACAATTTGTGCAGTACTCAAGGTTCCCAAGAGCATAGTGGCCTCCATAATCCTTAAATGGAAGAAGTTTGGGACCACCAGAAGTCTTCCTAGACCTGGCCGTCCAGCCAAACTGAGCAATCGTGGTAGAAGAGCCTTGGTGAGGAAGGTAAAGAAGAACCCCAAGATCACTGAGGCTCAGCTCCACAGATGCAGTAAGGAGATGGGATAAAGTTCCACACAGTAAATCTCCACCAGCCCCAATACACTAAATCTCCCCACTGCACACAGTAAATCTCCCCCAGCCCCATTATACTAAATCTCCTCCACAAAGTAAATCTCCCCCACACAGTAAATCTCCCCCTGCCCTGTTATGTTAAATCTCCCCCACACAGTAAATACCCCCACATGCAGTAAATTCCCCCACATGCAGTAAATCTCACCCAGCCCCATTACACAAAATCTTCCACACACAGTAAGTCTCATCCCACACAGTAAATAACCCCACACAATTAACAATCCAGGAACTCACCCCCTCCTGTTCCCGCTACATTCAATCTTCGGTATCTTCAACTCTGGAACACTTACCAACAATGTGTACCGGCAAGTGATCCCGGCACGCTCCGACCCAGTGGTCAGAGCTTCAATTGTACTCGCATCTGAAAGACGCAAGTACAATTGATCACTGGGAGCTGGCGTACTGCACGCTCTGACAGCCAGCTCAGAGAACTGTCGACTCCCAGCCACCAGGGTAAACACTTTGGACTGCCGCATTAGGCGGCCTGATTGCGCCTCCCTGCCAGTTGCCTCCCCTAGATACGCCTCTTGCCATTCACAAGTAGCATAAATACTGTGTTTTGTTTTCTGCAGGTGTCCGCACCAAACTATGTAATAACAATCTTTTCTAATTATTGCATTTTTTGTTCCATTTTTCCTCTTACTTGATGCATTTTTTGTGCGGATGTGAAGCCGCTTTTTTAATGTGCTTTTTTATAGTACGGAAAAGCTTTGATTCTGCAATTTAAAAAGTAACTGCAGTTTTTTGCATGTTATTTTTTAGGCTCCGCATAGAATCTTCCAGAGAAAAAAAGCACCAAAAATGCATAGTTCAGTAGCGTGGTTAGGCGCACAGGGGGTGCAGTTTTCATGAAATCACATCCACCTTGCTTGGACAGTTAAACACAGCAGAATTTCTGTGAAAAAAAAGCAGTAGAAAAAAACACAGGATTAACATTACATGTGAACATGGTCGAAATGTCTAGTCAAAGTGGATGTGATTTCATGAAATCTCTGCCTTCGGCGCGTTTGCGTTTTTTGTGCTTTTTCTTCTCTATATGCTTCTATGTGGAGCCTGAAAAAAACACAAGGAAAAAAATGCCACTTCATCTTTGCGTGCAAACTCGAAGCTGTTCTGTAGTATTAAAAAAGAGTTAAAAACACTGATTCACATCTGCAACCAAAAACGCATCAAATATGTGGGAACACGCATAAAAGAAACACAGCAAACCTGCAATAACCATAAAAGATTGTTATTGCGTCGTGTTGTGGGGACACCTGCAGAAAAGAACGAAGTAGAAAAAACATAGCATTTACACTACGTGTTACCACGATCTCAGCGTTACCTTTTTTATTAATTTTTTTATGTGTTTATTAGAGAAAAAAAATCATTTTTTTTACTCCATTTACCGATCTCTGTAAATATCTGATCACTCTGTTGTGTGGGTTGTTACGATTACAGGAAAACTAAATATGTCCAAGTTATTTGCTGATTTGTGATGTTTAATCTAAAAAAAACCCTAAAACTGACATTTATGTAATTGTTTTTATTTTTTTTTTAGTAATTTTACAGGAAGAAAAAAAAATCTTTTATTCTCTCTCTAGCATACAGAGACAAAAAATACACTGCTATATACAGTACAGACCAAAAGTTTGGACACACCTTCTCATTCAAAGATTTTTCTGTATTTTCATGACTATGAAAATTGTAGAATCACACTGAAGGCATCAAAACTATGAATTAACACATGTGGAATTATACATTACACTTTACAAAAAAGTGTGAAACAACTGAAAATATGTCTTATATTCTAAGTTCTTCAAAATAGCCACCTTTTGCTTTAATTACTGCTTTGTACGCAGAAAAGGTGAACGGCTGGACTCTACATGCCTGGTTCCCACTGTGAAGCATGGAGGAGGTGGTGTGATGATGTGGGGGTGCTTTGCTGGTGACACTGTTGGGGATTATTCAAAATTGAAGCGGTGAGCGGTCCAGCTCACCCCAAACCATCTCGATTGGGTTCAGGTCTGGTGACTGTGGAGGCCAGGTCATCTGGCATAGCACCCCAACACTCTCCTTCTTGGTCAAATAGCCCTTACACAGTCTGGAGGTGTGTTTGGGGTCATTGCCCTGTTGAAAAATAAATGATGGTCCAACTAAACGCAAACCGGATGGAATAGCATGCTGCTGCAAGATGCTGTGGTAGCCATTCTGGTTCAGTATGCCTTAAATTTTGAATAAATCCCCAACAGTGTCACCAGCAAAGCACCCCCACACCACCACACCACCTCCACCATACTTCACGGTGGGAACCAGGCATGTAGAGTCCATCCGTTCACCTTTTCTGCATGCAAAGCAGTAATCAAAGCAAAAGGTGGCTAGCTACTTTGAAGAACCTAGAATATAAGACATATTTTCAGTTGTTTTACACTTTTTTGTAAAGTGTAATGTATAATTCCACATGTGTTAATTCATAGTTTTGATGCCTTCAGTGTGATTCTACAATTTTCACAGTCATGAAAATACAGAAAAATCGTTGAATGAGAAGGTGTGTCCAAACTTTTGGTCTGTACTGTATATAGATGTATCTCTATGTAATCTGCCTGTGGAGTCAGAGCCTGCAATTCAGATCAAGTATACAAAATTCTCCTAGTAACTGTGGGTCAGTAACTTTATCTCTTGCCTATAATGTTGAAGGTTGTGGGTTCAAGACTTGTGGAGACTCACAAAAAAAGGGGAAGTTATGTTTTTGTAATAGCTTTTTGTTATTTTTATTAGCTTTATAAGAACAAATAAATCTTTATTTTTCTTCACCTCAGTATACAAATACAAAGAAATACATTGCTACCGTATATACAATGTTTATGTATAATCTGCTTCTGGGATCACTGCCTGCAATACATCTCAAGGTTACCAAATTCCCCTAGGTTTATCATTATGGGCTGTGGCTCATAGCTATGGCTGCTTCCTTAGCACATGAGTCCTGAGGCAATAACACATGAGGAGAAGCAGTGAATATTAATTTATGTTAGTGCAGTGAAATGCGGCCCCATCCCTGAGGAGAAGCTATGGAGTGATGAAGACGTCAGAGAGAGGTGAGTATTAGAAGCCAGAACAAAGCCCTGATGCCCTCATATCAGGACAGTCCAACTGAATTCAGGACGGATGGGTGCTATGACATTTTTCGGGGTCCGACATCAGACACCTCCCCTTGATCAACTATTTGCAGCTCCTCAGCTGAAACCATGAAATATCAGCCCTGGACAGTTTTGAACCCAAGGCTCGTCTCACATTTATCCTATGTCTCTGCTAAGTGCTTACATGGGGGTTTCTGTGTAAAATTCCCCAAACCGTGATTCAGATCAGACAAAAAACCCCAATGGAACCACTCACTTATGATAGAGCCGATAGAGTCTTTTTAGACTGGTCTCTGTTCCAGCGGTGTCCCATCATTTTAGGCATCTTTTTAGCGCACAAGTGTGGATGACCACAGATCTTTGCATGCTTAAAAAGATGGATACCACTGGAGCAGATGGCAAACGGATTCCAAAGTATCTTCATCTGCCTCATTATGGTTTATTATGCAAATTGCCTCTTCAAAAAAAGAGGACTTGTGCTCTATAGCGCCACCTATTGGAAGTAGCGATCCTACAAGTCACAATCAACCCTTTAACGAGTCTTGTAATATGACTTAGGATAAAAGCCAAATCAGTATCTCCATTTGCATTAGGGTTTGTGATTCTGTTGGGGGTTTCATCTGAATCACATTTTTGTGGGATTTACACCGAAACCCAGACATAAGTGCTTCTCATAAAACACAAGAATGTGATTCAGTATTATTCTGGAAGTGACTAAAAAAATATTATATACCCCAAAATGTACCAATAAAAAATGTAATTTATCCCGCACAAAACCAGCTCCCACTAAGGTCTGTCATCTGTCACTGGAACTATACGTTACTTGCAGAACAAAGACTCTATAAAAGTGACATGGCTCCCGCCTCTCAAATAAAATCCTGTGAATTCTACTCTCCCAAATCCAAATGCTTCCACTTTCTGAGCCCCACTGTGCCTAAACCAAAGTAATCGGCCACATGTTTGGCATTATTGTAATGGGGACAGAGCACTTAACAATTTACGGGGTGCCTATTACCAGAAACACAAGCTGGGCACAATGTATGGGGGTGCTAAAATATATGAGGTCACAATGTATGGGCACTAAACTGTCATATTTGCTATTCTCCAGAAAAAAGCCTGGCATGGATGCTATAAAATAGTCACTGCAGCTGTAGATTAATTCAATGAGACGTGCAATTTCTACAATGAGGTCACTTTTGTGTTTTTTCTGATGTTCTGGCACCTTCAGGGCTTCGCAAATGTCGCCCGTAAACTATTCTAGCAAAATCTGTGCTCCAAAAGCCAAATAGAGCTGCATACTTCTCAGCCCTGACGTGTGGCCAAACAGTAATTTTTATCACTAAAATGTCATATTTCCACGTCTCAATGTTATAAAATTATGTGAGGTAACTACGAGTTCAAAATACTCACTAGACCCCTAGATGAATTCCTTAGCCAGTGAAGTTTCCAATAGGGGGTCATCTGTGGCGCTTTCTTCTGTTCTGGCACCTCAGGGGCTTAGCTAATGGAGCCCACAATCTATTCAAATGAAATCTGCATTCTATAATCCAAATTGTGCTCCTTCCGTTCCAAAACATCACTCCCTCCTTTCTGAGCCAAGCAGTAGTTTGGAGCTAAAATTAATTTTTTTGGGGAAAAAATTTATTTTTTCATTTTCACAGCTCTACGTTACAAACTTCTGTAAAGCACCTGGGGGTTCAAAGTGCTCACCACACATCTAGATACATTCCTTGAGGGTCTAGGTTAAAAAATGGGGTCAATTGTGGGGGGTTTCCACTGTTTAGGCACATCAGGGGCTCTCCAAACACGACATGTTGTCCGCTCTCGATTCCAGCCATGTTTGCATTTAAAAAGTCAAACGGTGCTCCTTCCATTCCTAGCTCTGTCATGAGCCCAAACAGTAGTTTTCTTGCATATATGGGGTATTGACATGTTCAGGAGAAATTGCACAACAATTTTTGTCGTCCATTTTCTCATGTTGCCCGTGTGAAAATAAAAAAATTTGGAGCTAAAAGTACAGTCATGGCCAAAAGTTTTGAGAATGACACAAATATTATATTTTCACATGATCTGCTGCCCTCTGGTTTTTATGTGTTTTTGACAGATGTTTTTATCACAGACAGAAATATAATAATTGCCAACATATGAGTAACAAAAGCTTATATTGACAGTTAGAATGAGTTAATGCAGCAAGTCAATATTTGCAGTGTTGACCCTTCTTCTTCAGGACCTCTGCAATTCTCCCTGGCATGCTCTCAATCAACTTCTGGACCAAATCCTGACTGATAGCAGTCCATTCTTGCACAATCATTGCTTTCATTTTGTCAGAATTTTTAGGTTTTTGTTTGTCCACCCGTCTCTACCCGTCTCTTGATGATTGACCACAAGTTCTCAATGGGATTAAGATCTGGGGAGTTTCCAGGCCATGGACCAAAAATATCTATGTTTTGTTCCCTGAGCCATTTAGTTATCACCTTTGCTTTATGGCAAGGTGCTCCATCAAGCTGGAAAAGGCATTGTTGATCGCCAAACTGCTCTTGGAGGGTTGGGAGAAGTTGCTCTTGGAGGACATTCTGGTACCATTCTTTATTCATGGCTGTGTTTTTAGGCAAAACTGTTAGAGAGCCGATTCCCTTGGCTGAGAAGCAACCCCACACATGAATAGTTTCAGGATGCTTAACAGTTGGCATGAGACAAGAGTGGTGGTAGCGCTCACCTTGTCTTCTCCCAATGAGGCGTTTTCCTGATGTCCCAAACAATCAAAAAGGGGATTCATCAGAGAAAATAAATTTACCCCAGTCCTCAGCAGTCCACTGCCTGTACCTTTTGCAGAATATCAGTCTGTCCATGTTGTTTTTTCTGGAGAGAAGTGGCTTCTTTGCTGCCCTCATTGAGACCAGGCCTTGCTCCAAGAGTCTCCGCCTCACAGTGCGTGCAGATGCACTCACACCTGCCTGCTGCCATTCCTGAGCAAGCTCTGCACTGCTGGTAGCCCAATCCCGAAGCTGAAACACTTTTAAGAGACGGTCCTGGCACTTGCTGGTCTTTCTTGGGCGCCCTGAAGCCTTTTTGGCAACAATGGAACCTTTCTCCTTGAAGTTCTTGATGATGCGATAGATTGTTGACTGAGGTGCAATCTTTCTAGCTGCGATACTCTTCCCTGTTAGGCCATTTTTGTGCATTGCAATGATGACTGCACGTATTTCTTTAGAGATAACCATGGTTAACAGAAGAGAAACAATGATGCCAAGCACCAGCCTCCTTTTAAAGTGTCCAGTAGCGTCATTCTTACTTAATCATGACAGATTGATCTCCAGCCATGTCCTCATCAACACCCACACCTGTGTTAATGGAGCAATCACTGAAAAGAGGTTAGCTGGTCCTTTTAAGGCAGGGCTGCAATGATGTTGAAATGTGTTTTGGGGGATAAAGTTCATTTTCTAGCCAAATATTGACTTTGCCAGTAATTGCTGTTAAGCTGATCACTCTTTATAACATTCTGGAGTAAATGCAAATTTCCATTAGAAAAAGTGAAGCAGTAGACTTTGTAAAAATTAATATTTGTGTCATTCTCAAAACTTTTGGCCATGACTGTACTTTTTTGTGAGAAAATTAATTTTTTTCGTTTTCTCGACTGAATGTTATAAACTTCTGTGAAGCACCTAGGTGTTCAATGTGCTCACCACACATCCAGATACATTCCTTGAATGTTCTAGTTTCCAAAATGGGAACACTTTTGGGGGATTTCCACTGTTTAGGCACATCAGGGGCTCTCGAAATGAAACAAGTCTTCCTCTCTTGATTCCAGCCATTTTTGCGCTCAAAAAGGACAATAGAATCAGGCAGGAAAAATCTGTGATTGCCTTTATCAGGGACAGTATGCCAAGCCAATTGCCATTACAATAAGTTCTCTTCAGCTGGATCTGTCAAGCAAGATATGAAGTCCATGGAGCGCCCACTAGTGTTGGGGTCTGGGTATCATTTTTGTTATACCCATAGCATGACAGGTTCTTGAACATTAAATACCCTATATGACACAGTGTGGTTGTAGTCAGTAGATACTTAAGGAGCAAAGTGAGTCAGGGTTCACAAGACCATATGCAAAATTGTCCATTTTATGTGCATAAAAAGCAGACAATTTTTCATCCGTATTGTCACCGTGTCTGCATATCCATAATGTACAGCCGCACGGCGTCCCTTTTTACATTAATAATTTAATAAAGGTCAGATACAGTTTCCTGACTTTATATTTGTAATGCATCATTGAAATACGTGTGAGATAAAGATAGTGACCAGTGCTTGATCAATTTTTTTACTCACTGACTTATAATGGGTGAGCCTTAGAGCTCATGCACTCGACTGTAATATTCACACAAATGCTATCCGTCATTTTGATGGACAGCACTCATAACCAATGTTTTTCAATGAGGCAGTGCACATGTCTTTTTCCTCAGAAAGTGTCTGTTTGAGGAAAAAATTGCCTCAGTTTGATACGATTTTTGGATTGCACTCAGCCATGCAAGTCAGTGAGTCCGTGGAAAACATTGAAGGGCGCTTGGATGACATCTGAGTGCAATCCAATTTCCACGGCCTCACAGAAAGGAGGAGATGGAGACTTTTTTTCTTCATCTTCACCTCATCCGAGAGAATCGGATCACACTATACTGACACTCTGCTCAAACTCTGATGAGAATCTGATCAGAGTGTGATTTGGATAATATACGGTCATCAGACATTAGCCTAAGAATAAGAAATTTGCTAGGATCAACATATATTGAGGAATGTTTGATTTCACCATTGGTAATTTTTGTTCCTGAAGGAGAAGAAAAGCCTTATCCCTCTTGTCATTGAAGCTGACTTGCATGCTCTTCTAATCAGTACAGACTAAGGGCTTTTTCATTTGCAAAAAATTCAGCATTTTACAGTCCCAGCATAATAAATATAATGTCCTAAATGTCATGCACATATACGCGTTTTTTTTTCACTTGTGTTTTTCAAATCTGCATATAAACGTATAAAATTGAACAATCAATGACTGTAATGTAATTAGCTTTCTTCCTTTGGCTGCCAGGTTGTTCCCTTTACATCAGAAATTCCATAACTGTGCCACTGATATAATGATATTGGATTTACTGCGCTCAACAGGAAGCTAGGCTTAGCACTGCACATAAAAGAGCTGATAGGGTGTTGAGTGACTGACATTTCCGGACTTCTTAATTAGAACTGCAGTCTTTCACCAACGGCCAAATTTCATGTATGGGAATGCGTGCTGCTCACCATTACCCCCACAATTAGGTTTTGTGAGCTCAACTAAAGCCCGTTAAATTTACAATTGGGAATTAGCATCGGATTACTATTGCAACCCCATGTGTTCCAACTGCTCTGCCTCTCCCATGTACTTTGAATTATACTAAATCTGTCCCTCACTTTTCTTTATTCTGATTTTGTTTGAGAATGATTTTGAAATATTTTTCAGGGACTTTACTTTTGGTTTCCCTGATCTGTACAATCATCCTATTACCGTTTGGTTGTAGTTTTAAAACCTAAAACCTGGCTTTGATTGAGATAAGTCTTAGGCCACATGCACACGTCCAGTATTGGGTGAGTTTTTTACCTCAGAATTTGTAAGCCAAAATCAGAAATCCAAGAAGTATCGTTTCTCCTTGCGGAAATCGACATGCTAAGCATGCCGAGATGAGGAGACTTAAAGCCATAATGCTCCTCTGGGAAATATGCTAATTATGCAAATTGTCTCTTCAGAGAGGAAGAGAGCTAGAACTCTAGTGCCACCTATTGGAAGGTAGTAATCCTACAAGTCAATGTTGACCCTTTAACAAGCCTTGTCACATGACCTTGGATAATAGCCAAACCAAAATCTCAATTTGGAGACATTGTGTTTCGGGGTACTGCCCCTCATCAGTGCAAAGCGGAGATCTGGTTTGGCTGGGTGAGAGGCGTCCGACCATTATCCAAGAATAGAGTTGAGCGAAAGAGGTGGGTCAGATTCAAAAGTCGCAGACTTTTGCCAAAGTCGGGTTTCGTTGGCCGAAACACGACCATAGCGTGCAGTCGGCCATGCGGTCGTCGACCAGAGCACCAAAGTCGGTTTTCCCATAATGCTTGCAGGCGCCTTTTTTCAGCCAATGAGCAAGGATGTACACTGTGGGAAATGAGATGACATGGACAGCGTCCACCACCATCTTAGAGAAGGGCATTGCAGTGATTGGCTTGCTTTGGGGAGCGTCATAGTGTCTATAAAAGCCCTGACCGCCGGCCGCCATTTTACTTCTGCCGTTCTTAACAGTAGGGAGAGGTTGCTGACACTGTTTATCGGTAGGGAGAGAGTTAGGGCTGGAAAGAGAAGTTCTTCTGTGCTTGTGCTGATAGCAATTGTGCTGTACAGTTAGTGTGCAGTGACGGGGAGGATTTTCTTGTGTGCAGCAGCGCTGGTTATTAGGCTGCCTGATAGCTGTATTGCTGTACACTGCTGTGCAGACTACTTTTTACACAGCACTAATACTTTTATTCTTTTCTTCTGCACAGTTACCGAGCATTCATTTTTTCCCACACCATATAGAGCTGTACGCTCCTCAAAACACTACCGTGTACCGGCTGGTAAGACAGACAAATACATGCTGACTATCTGTGTGTGACTCCGGAAATCTATACGGAGATTGAAATTTTCCCCTACACCGTATACACCTGTCCGCTTCTGATACAGTACCGTATATCTGCTCTTTGTATTACGGTCAAATCCATACTGAGTGAGCATCTGTGTGTTACTCCAGAAATATATACGGAAATTGAAATTTTCCAGTACACCGTAAACAGCTGTACGCTTCTGATACAGTACTGTATATCTACTATTTGTATTACGATCAAATCCATAGTGAGAGCGTGTGTGTATGACTCCGGAAATATATATGGAGATTTAAATTTGTTCCTACACCGTAGAGAGCTGTATGCTCCTCATACAGTACCATATATCTGCTGGTATTTTTGGTACATATTTCCAAACATGAGGAAGTATGGTGGAAGAGGCCGTGGACATGGGCAGGGGGGGGCAGCTGGTACTGATGATGGTGGTGGTGCATCTGCTGGTGGTGCCAAAAGCACAATAACATCTAAGGCAGGAGGTGTTGAGCCTGCGTCATCGTCTGACTCCAGAAGGCCTGGAAGGCTCCCTTTTCTGGGAGTAGGTAAACGGCTTTTAAAGTTAGAGCATCAGGAACATTACATTGCCCAAACAGCCTGCAGCTCTATCGCCTCCTCTGCAGAAGTTTCCAAAAATGCAAGCACTGAGTCGTCAGTGCAGGCTTC
>VIAB01007623.1:79551-95315 GCA_009801035.1 Oophaga pumilio | reverse complement strand
AGACTTTGGACCGACTGACTAAAGCATTTACAATAGACTGTGAATCGACTGACCGCTTCATTTACACTAGACTATGGACTGACTGACCACATCATTTACATTAGACTCTGGACCCCCTGACCAAAGAATTTATAATAGAGTCTGGACTGACTGACCACATCATTTACACTACACTGTGGACTGACTGGACACATTTACAGTAGACCTTGGACTTGACGGACCAAAACATTTACACTAGTCTGTGGATGAATGATCAAAGCATTTACATTAGTCTGAAGACTGACTAACCACAGCATTTACACTATGTTTGCACTGCCTGGCCTCATATCCAGAAGACTTTGGGCTGACAGAGCACAGCATTTGCACTTGTTTAAGGAATTACTGACCATGTCTTTTACATTAGATTTGGACTGCTTGACCACATTTTCAGTAAAGTTTGCACTGGCTAACTATAACATTTACACGAGTCTAAGGACTGACTGACCACAGCATTTATGCTAGGTGTGAAATTTCTGACCACATTTACAGTATACCAGAAGACTATTGACTGAATGACCACAACATTTACATCAGAATGTGGACTGACTGACCTCTTTTACAATGGACTGTGCACAAAAAGTTTTACACTAGTTTATGGACTGAATGACCATAGCATTTAAACTAGGTGTGGACTGCCTTACCACATTTCCAGTAAAGTTTTGACTGCCATACTATAACATTTACACTAGTTTAAAGACTGGCTGACAACAGCATTTATGCTAGTGAAGGAGGCAGAGAAACTAATTTCTCTATCTACCCCATTGCAGGCGTCGGCATATATAGTACAGCACTCGGATGGTATCTGAGTGATGTGCGCTGTCACTAGCACCCATAGACTTATATGGGTGCAAGTGCGCCAAGACTCAGCTGAATGTTGAGTGATGGGAGCTGCCCCATACATGAATACTGGTCCAAGTGTTATGTGGTGTTTTATCGCATAGCACTCGTCTGTATTCATCGCTAGTGTGACTCCGGCCTAAGAGGGACACTTTTGTTATTGACTCTTTTCACACAGTTTTACTATTTTCCCCATAATATAGATGATGTACACATTTACAGAGGATATAAAATGTTCACACACCCATATTAAAATGTCTGAATTTAGAAATCTGTTGAGAAATAAACTGAAATAATTTTGAGGGGCAGGAAATGATAAAAAGTAAAATGTTGTTGCATAAGTATAGACACCCTATAATTGGGGATGTGTTCAGAAATACTAATCACATTAACACTCATGTTAAATGGTAAATAAAACATGGCTGCATGTTATGAATGTTTTAGAAATGAATTCTGAGCAGAAGCTCCCTCTGGTGGTTGCAGACAGTGCTGAACCATTCAATGAGGATTGGCAATCAGGGATCGCAGACTGGCTGGATATAAGGGAGGTTTCCCCCCATCATGGTTGCCGGTGATCAATTGTTCTTGTCTCAACGTTGTTTCCTGGTTCACTTGGAAGCTTGCTGAGTCTTGCCTCTTCTCCTGCTCTCAGATAAGATATTTTCTGTTTTTTTGTTTTTGTGCTTGCCATTTGTATATTTCTCTGCATTTCTGTGAGGTTCCTCTGGAGCCATTGTTGTTTGTTCATTTGCCTTTTCCAGTTTTTTTCTGTGGCTGCGGCTTAGTTTTGTTACACCAGAGAACTAATTTAGGTGGTAGAGGTCGTGTGATCTCAGGTGTTTTTGCAATTAGTAGCGTTGGCTTTTTTTTTTAAGGGTTTTTTTGGATTGCAGTAAGTATCCTTCCTATCCTTTTCTGCCTGCTCTCCTCAGCTACCAAAACATAACAGCTGCAATTACTTAAAGTGATTCTAATTAACTCCATATAAAGTTTAGCTGCTCTAGTAGGATTTCCTGACACTTTCTTAGTAATATTTTACAGCAAATGTGAACAGCTTACAACACAGCATATGGATCTCATTGATGAATCAGTCAGGAGAAGGGTACAAAAAATCCAAACTATTAGACAGATTTTGAAACATTGTGGTCAAAAAGTGGTTTAAATTTACTACAGTAGTGATATTACTTATAACTTGGCATCCCTTCTTGAGCCAACAAGGTTCAGGATGCTGCGGAGAAGCCAGCAGCAACATTAATGGACCTGCAGTAATTTTTGTCAAATACTGGTTGTGTCCTGTGTGTGACAACAATCTGCTGTATTCTTCATATGTCTGGTCTGTGGGATAGGATGCCAGACAAGGAGCCTTTTCTTAACAAGAAAAACATCCAATTTGCCAATTCTTACATCATGTCTGCCAAAAGCATGAGAGAAAAAGTGATATGGTCTGATGGATGACACCAAGGTTAAACATTTTGACATTAATTCCAAAAGGTATGTTTGGTGCAAAGTCAGCACTGTGCATCACCAAAAGATTTCCATATCCACAGTAAAGCATTTTTGGACCAACAGGTGCTTCACAAATGTTTATAACATTGAGATAAGAAAATGAACAATTATGTTTTTTTCACAAAAATATTGTTTTAGTCCCCTTTTGATTCCCATTTCACAAGGCTAGTAGGTTAAAATGAAACCCCAAATTTGTAAAACAATTTCTCCTCAGCACGCTAGTGCCCTATTTGTGGTCAGAAACTACTGTTTGGGTACACGACTGGGCTCAGAAGGGAAGGCATGCCACTTGAACTCTTGAAGTGCAATATTGACTAGAATAGTTTTTGGATGCCATGTCACATTTACAGAGCCCACAAGGTGCCAAAACAGCGGAAACTCACCACAGGTTACAACATTTTTAAAATTACACCACTGAAGGAATTAATTTTGAGGTGACATTACCTTTTTGAACTCACAGGTGCTTCACAAAAGTTTATAATATTGGGAGTGGGACATGAAAATGAAAAAAAAGTTTTTTTTTACATGAAAATATATATGTCACCATCTGTAAAGCAATGTCTACTGAGGACACCAATACTTCAGTTGTAGCTGGTAAGTACTGTTTGGGCACAAAGCAGGGCTCAGAAGGGAAGTTTGACTTTTGGAGCACATATTTGGCTGGAATAGATTGTGGACACCATGTCTCACTTTTACTTCCCCCAGGGTGACAAAATAGCAGGACATCCCCATAAATGACTCCAATCTAAATCTGCACCCCTCAATGATTTTATCTGAGGATTAGTGACCTTTTTGTTCTTCTCAAAAGTTTTATAGCAGCAAGGAGAGCTTACCATTAAAATATAACTTTTAATTAGATCAAAATGAAACAAAGGGGATTAGCCCACAAACAAATAAAAAGCCTAATATGTACATGGGAAAACAGAGCCAAAGAACCAGAACAATTATCCATAACCCTAAGGAATACTAAAATAATACAAGTGTCCAATATTAGCAATGCTCTAACTAAACAGGTTAGATCTCACCAAAATCCAATGAAGTCGTGTCTTGATTTATGGAGCTTCACAGTTGCTCTACACAGATAAACAAGGCACTCCAGCTGACTAATGTCGCTGTCGTGACCCATGTAACAGCTCCCGCCCTAACAAGGGCAGTACCAAAGTGTCCAGATACTTATTAAAGTAACTGCACAGTCCCTCCTGACGCTTTCCTTCCTCAATAATGAGGAGTCATCAGGGGAGTATATTTGCAGAGGGCTAAGAAGAGAGGGTCCTGTAGTGAGAAAAAGAATATATCTCCAGAGAGGATTCTTTTGAATCTAAAACTTCACATTTATATCTTCATGTAAAAACAGATATGCTGATAGACCACCTAGTACCTCCTGAAGCAAACCGACACATTTCGTCTATACAGTCTTATTCATAGTCTGCTAAACGTGAGCACTGAATAAACATTTATATCGTTTTTCCAGCACCTGTGTGCAATACACTTGATTTGAGTTTTCATGGGTCTCCAGACATTTACATGTATAAATGGTTACATTGTTTATATACACGTTTTTCACATCCACTTTGTGGTTAAATTTAGTGGGCAGTGGTAATTAACACACAGGTGCTAGAAAAAGAAAATATAAAAGTTTGTCAGTACTCATGTTTAGTAGACCATGAAGAAGACTGTACAGTCGAAATGTGTCGGTTTGCTTCGAGGAGTACTAGATGGTGTACCAACATGTTGGTTTTTACATGAAGAAATAAATGTAAAGTTTCATATGCAAAATAAACCTCGCTGGAGATATTCTTTTCCTCTCTCAATCCTTGGTGTTGCGTCCCGGACCAGGGTGGCTCTGTGCGGTTATCATTTTCCAACAAGGTGCAGCAGACAACGCAAGGTGAGCTGAATCTCCCTTTTTCCCATTCTTACTGTGGTCCTGTGCCTCTCAGTAGGCATTCAGAGTGCTGCATTACCTGATCAGGAAAATTGGAGGCCTGTTCAGCACAGACTGTGAGGTTAAATATCCTCCACCCTAGATTACCTCCCAAACAGAGCATCTGAAGTCATATCAGGGGGCAGGACACAAGACTCCATCCTAGCTAATATGATCCAACTGTTTGTAGCCAATATGTCGCCATAGCAATGTGGACACTGTCTCGGCACCTTTTCTAATGAGCTAATCCTCGGCCATCCTTTATTGCAAATCATAGCGCGCTCCGTTGTTAACAGGTAGGAGAATGCAGTGGCATAAAGAATGCGCCCCCGATTCTGACCATGGTACCCTGAACAGTGCCCTAAAAAATAATCCCAGTGCTATCGTACTGAGAACTGCAACACCGATAGACTAGTCGTTGACTAGATATCCCCGACTTTCCATGAAAAACAGGTAACCACTGCCTGTTAAGTTCACTAAACCTTGAGTAACCCAGTTATGCCTTTGAGCGACCCACCAAGGATATGTACTGTATACAACTATCACTAAAACATCAACATTTGCATAGATGAGGAAGTAAGGTGAAACTAAAAAGACGATCATGAATTCCATTACATGGTGAAAAATAGTAACTTCTTTATTAATTTATAACAGGCATAGGGGAACGTAGACATAAGACACATATGAAAAACATACACAAGAGTATGCAGAGGATGCACCAGATTCGGTGAGTAAGAACATCCCACAATATTAAACCTTCAAAGGAGCATATACTGAATGAGTAAATCCCACAGTCTTAGACATAGGTGAAGGAATGTTTACTAATATGGCAAGGAAGTAAGGGGGCATGTGGGAAGTGCCCTGCAATATGGTGTCAGGTATAGGTTAAAGAGATATAGATATTGGCTCCATCAGAAACTAGGGATCAGAATGGTGAAATTATGGCCATACAAAGATTATTTAGCAAATAATTGGTCCAAGGTAATGCTGCAGTCAATGATGTAATAATCATGTATCATTATACCGGAAAGGTAGCATCAGCAGGGGTTCATAGGATCTGTGCCTCCGCCCCAACGCGCGTTTCGGATGCAAGCCTTCATCAGGGACCTGCTGGTTCTGTATACAAAATAAAGGTCTCAAATGTGGTTTTAGAGCAACATAAATAAAACCCCAAAGACATTCTGATACTGCCTTTATTGTGAATACAGAACCAGCACTGCAGATTTACCCACTCCGTTCCACTAGTTGATGAAATTATCTTTCACATTTCTCCTGAAAGGAACACCAGCATTGGTATGCTCAGTTCTGCAAGATCCCTCCTGACCTGTCTTCAGGGGCACTTGGGCCCTCAGACACTCCTTCTGTAGGCTCAACCTCTAACCTACTCTCTGAGCTACTTCGAGGTTGTAGTGGTATTTGCTCTGGCACATTAGGTACTACCCACCCTTCATCTCAATCATCTATGAGCACTGTAGGTACAGGGTTCTCATCCTTTGGGACATGTCACTCTCCCTTTATTGGTCACACAGGACAGGTGCATGTTATGATGCAGTACTCTTCCTACGGTGGCATCTTCCAGCCAAACCTTATACACAAGGTTCTTGGGTTATACTTTCTTTGTCACCCAATGGGAAACAGCCTCCCACCTGTTGTCCAATTTGCCCCGAGGGCGCATCAATCAAAACACTTGATCCCTCTGTTGTAATGCTGCCTACTGCACTTGAGTCACCTCAGAATGCCTCACCGTCTGGTATTTCTGCCCGACCAGACATCCCAATGTCTTTAACCGATGTCAGTGTTCCTGCATGCAAGTGGCAGTGTACATCCTTGTACAATCTTCCTCTGGAACAAGTTCTAGTTAAGCGATTTCACTGCTGTTAATGTCAAACAGCAAAGTGTAGAGGGTGTATTCTGTTTAGGCATGAGCCTTGTTATTGTACACCCACACCTATTATTGTACAAACTCTGGCCATTTCATCTTCCGGTGGTCTTCCAAAAACCTCAACTTTTGTAATAATGTTCTGTTGAAATGCTCACAGGCCCCATTTCCCTGAGGGTGGTAGAGCGCCACTTTGGATTTCTCGGTGTTGTACAGTCTGTGCAATTCATCCATAAAAACAGGCTCACTGGTGAGAGTGAATTCTTTTTGGGCATCTATATATCCAGATGAAGTAACAGATGGCACTGGCTGTCAACATGGCCGTTTGATCCCAGGTAGTAGTTACAACTGCAAACTTCATGAAATAATCTGTTACCACAAGACTGTAGTAGTGACAACCATTGTTGGATGGGCGATCATGAGATAGTCCACCAAAGGCTCAGAAGTACTCATCACCTGTATAGGTGCACTCTGTTCCAGGGATTTAGTTATCTCACACTGGCGGCACTTCCAGCAAACAATTTCCAACACCCAGCATAGCTGTGGCAAATACACAAGCCGCTGTAGCCATTGGAAGGTCCTCTCCATTCCAAAGTGAATACACCTCTCATTGGCTTCCTACTCCACACTGGGTACCATTTCTTTGACAATTGTATTCACCTGTATAAGAGACAATTCTTCAAATAGATCCATTCCGATTGCCCAAGTACCTGTAGGGCATTTATAGACCAGGTCGCTTGTACCTCACAATTAGGTTTCTGACTTAAGGTCATCTATCTCTATAGTTTTGACAATTTTGGATCTGTTAATTGGAGTTGTACCCATTTTGTGGTCACCCCAACACTCAGTTTGGTTGACATTCTTTTCCTGGCTCCTGAGAGGCCACCAGAGGTTTTGCACACTGTCTGAAATCTGAGGTCTTGCCTCCCTTCAAGTCCTCGTCTATATCCTGGACCGGTCGCTCATGGGTCATCTGCTTGTTATTTTCAGTTTTTGTCCGATACTGGAATTTAGACATTTTGGCAATTCACCACTTTTCCCTGCTTTGCATTTTCCAGATGAGCTAATGGGTTGTTATCAGTCTGCACATGAACTTTAGACTCCCACAGATACTCCGCAAATTTCTCAATCCGGTTCTATACCATGGTCAATAGCTCCAATTTGAATGAGCTGTAGTTTTGAGGACTAGTGTACGCAATCACCCGTTCTTATCTGTCTGGTACGTGAGCCAGCACAGCTCCTAAGCCATAGAGACTTCCATTAGTGTACAAAATAAATGGCTGGAAAAAGTCCACATGGACTAAAATAGCAGCATCCACATCAATGCAAGTTTTGATGCACAGAAGGCCTCCTCTCGTCTCGCCCCCACTAAATCGGCTGGCTCTTGGAGCATCTTGCTGTTCCCTTCAACAACTTATACAGTAGGGCTGCCGTCTTCGCAAACTTCTTTAACTTTCAATAACATCCGGAAAGACTCAGGAACCCTCTTAACTCATAGGGGTAGGCCTTTATGCATTGGATACACACTTTCACTGATGACTGAGTCCCAAGTATTTAATCACCTTCTAAAACAAATGGCACTTCCAATACTTTATCTTCAATCCATGCTTCTGAAGTCACTCCAACACCTGTCCTAACCAAGCAAAATGTTCTTCAAATGTAGTGGAGTATATAAAAGTCATCCAGATATATCATAATTGCTTCAAAATTCAAGTTGCCAAGACATCTTTCCAACAGCTACAGAAACATTCCAAGTGCATTAGTTAATCCAAATGGCATCCAATTAAACGCGAACAATCCCATAGGGAGAAGTAATGCAGTCTTTGACCTATCACACTTGACCAAATGCACCTCCCAATCGTCGCTGGCCAAATACAGAGAGAAGTACTTCACTTTCCTGAATGCCGACAGTGACTCTTCTATCCTGGGCCAGTAGTAGGAGTCTTGGACTGAGCAGGCATTCAGCCATCAATAGTCCACACAAAACCTCATCCTTCTTCTGGATTAGCACAAATGGTGCAGCCTATGGGCTTTGACTCTCCCGTATCACTCCACTCTGTAGCATCTGATTATATCTTTCCCAAATTGGGGACATGTTTCCCATTGGGATCTTATGCTGGATGGCATGCATGCACCCAAAATCATCATCACGCTGGGAAAACACCTCCTGGTATTGCCATAACAACTGTCTAACTTGTTTTGTAAAGAACTCTCACAAATCCGTTTCCATTTGTTCTGGTATCTTACGTCTGCCTCTCGCGTTACGATTCCTCTTCTCTTGTTCTATGAACTCTGATAGCGTTCAAGGATCTCCATTTACTGGTTTCAGGTCGACTGTGCTGGTCTTAGCGGGACTCTTGTGCATGACATATACTCATGTAATTTTCTTTCTAGGCTCTTCCCTCTGTAATTGGAGGCATCTTACAGGGACAAACCTCCGATGTACTGTTGCCAAGGTGTGGGCCACCAATAACCCAAGCATTACCTCCCCTGTTCCTTGGGGTGTAACTTGGACCTCTACTCCTTTCAATTAGATACAGGCTCGGACAGCCATTGTAAGCACTGTCTGACCATGCGGCACGATCAATGTGGAAGTAGTGAGCACCACTACCATTCCAAAGACCTCAATTTATAAGACAATTTTAAAAAACACAAATAAAATTTCTCATCTCAACCACAATGTCATGTTTAAATACTGTCCCAATATTTGATATTTATATTTCCATATGTCTACTTTATTCTATAGCCAGGGATCTTCCTTCTCTGATATAGTACACGTACCATATGATACATCAGAGATAGGGTACTATGTTAAACTGATTCTGAAACGTATGGTACCTTACTCTTAATCCCCTACACCCTATATATTCTTTGTTAGGGCCTTTTATAGGTCTACAGTCATGGCCAAAAGTTTTGAGAATGACACAAATATTATATTTTCACATGATCTGCTGCCCTCTGGTTTTTATGTGTGTTTGACAGATGTTTTTATCACAGACAGATATAGAATTGCAAACATATGAGTAACAAAAGCTTATATTGACAGTTAGAATGAGTTAATGCAGCAAGTCAATATTTGCAGTGTTGACCCTTCTTCTTCAGGACCTCTGCAATTCTCCCTGGCATGCTCTCAATCAACTTCTGGACCAAATCCTGACTGATAGCAGTCCATTCTTGCACAATCAATGCTTTCATTTTGTCAGAATTTTTAGGTTTTTGTTTGTCCACCCGTCTCTTGATGATTGACCACAAGTTCTCAATGGGATTAAGGTCTGGGGAGTTTCCAGGCCATGGACGCAAAATCTCTAAGTTTTGTTCCCTGAGCCATTTAGTTACCACCTTTGCTTTATGGCAAGGTGCGCCATCATGCTGGAAAATGCATTGTTGATCGTCAAACTGCTCTTGGAGGGTTGGGAGAAGTTGCTCTTGGAGGACATTCTGGTACCATTCTTTATTCATGGCTGTGTTTTTAGGCAAGACTGTGAGAGAGCCGATTCCCTTGGCTGAGAAGCAACCCCACACATGAATGGTTTCAGGATGCTTAACAGTTGGCATGAGACAAGACTGGTGGTAGCTCTCACCTTGTCTTCTCCGAATGAGGCGTTTTCCTGATGTCCCAAACAATCGAAAAGGGGATTCATCAGAGAAAATAACTTTACCCCAGTCCTCAGCAGTCCACTGCCTGTACCTTTTGCAGAATATCAGTCTGTCCATGATGTTTTTTCTGGAGATAAATGGCTTCTTTGCTGCCCTCCTTGAGACCAGGCCTTGCTCCAAGAGTCTCCGCCTCACAGTGCGCGCAGATGCACTCACACCTGCCTGCTGCCATTCCTGAGCAAGCTCTGCACTGCTGGTAGCCCGATCCCGCAGCTGAAACACTTTTAAGAGACGGTCCTGGCGCTTGCTGGTCTTTCTTGGGCGCCCTGGAGCCTTTTTGGTAACAATGGAACCTCTCTCCTTGAAGTTCTTGATGATGCGATAGATTGTTGACTGAGGTGCAATCTTTCTAGCTGCGATACTCTTCCCTGTTAGGCCATTTTTGGGCATGGCAATGATGACTGCACGTGTTTTAGAGATAACCATGGTTAACAGAAGAGAAACAATGATGCCAAGCACCAGCCTCCTTTTAAAGTGTCCAGTGGTCTCATTCTTACTTAATCATGACAGATTGATCTCCAGCCATGTCCTCATCAACACCCACACCTGTGTTAATGGAGCAATCACTGAAAAGAGGTTAGCTGGTCCTTTTAAGGCAGGGCTGCAATGATGTTGAAATGTGTTTTGGGGGATAAAGTTCATTTTCTAGCCAAATATTGACTTTGCAAGTAATTGCTGTTAAGCTGATCACTCTTTATAACATTCTGGAGTATATGCAAATTGCCATTAGAAAAAGTGAAGAAGTAGACTTTGTAAAAATTAATATTTGTGTCATTCTCAAAACTTTTGGCCATGACTGTAGGGTGCCAACCTCCGCAGTTAGGGAGACATCAGTGCAATTTTAGGGAAAAAATTTCCTCCCTCTATTTGTTGCAGACGAAAAATAAGTGCTTGTCGTTGTGCGAGTCATAATTGTCATTGTTTTTATGTAAAATAATCTTGTTCCAAATAATACTATTAAAAGTTACGTTTTATATGACTTATTTGAAAATAAAGTTGTATTTATTCGTAGCATTTTTGAACAGAAAACTTTTTGATAGCTTAATTTCTTTTTTTGTGTGGCAGGTTGAACAAATGGCAATTAAGGACTTTTTTTTTTAAATGTTTTTTGCATTGCCCACAATGCTGGATAAATATTAATCTTGTTATTGTATGACTCAGTGCAGACGCCACAACTCCAAATAAGACTTAGTTTCAGTTATTTTTTCCCACATTGATAAAAAGATCATTTTTTGGGGGGAATTTAGGTAGAGTGTTTAGTTGTTTTTTTTTTGAGCACTTAAAACTTAATTATTTTTACAATATTTATTAGTCCTAATTCTAATAGTGTTGTGAACTACACTACACTGTCAGTGCTTGACAAAGTTAGCTCATCAGGCCCTGTCCCCAGAAGGATCTGCTTGGGTGTCATGTACAACAGGCACCAAGTTGCCATATCAACTTATCGGCACCGTTGCTCGCACTGTAGGGGTGCCAATGGGTTATAGCAGGTGGGGGCTTGACAAAGGTCTGAGGTCTGTCATACACCACAGGCAGCTTCTCATGTGCTCGTCAGCCAGAAGCATATGATGGCTTATAGTACTAGGATCGGTGACCATGTTGGTCCTACCAGTCACAGCTAGAGTCCGGTTGTGTTAGTGTTTGGCTACAGCAGCTGATCACACAGATACAGAAGCTGTGCGATCAGCAAGATACAGATATACCTATTATTGTGTTAAGGGTTAAAAGTGAATTGGCTGAGCTACAAAGCCACATACAGTCCATCAGTTGTGGCACTGGTTAAGTAAGTCGCTATGCTTTCCTTGGTTACATTAGATAGGTGTGAGACCATTTGAAAAAAAAAAAAATACTGCTTCAGATATGAAATGTAACAAGTTTATTTCTAAAAGTACAAGTAACAGAAAAAGCAGTCCCTTATTGGTGCAAAAATAACCAAAAAAGATTACAATTCTGTCCACAAGCCAGCTACTTTATAGAAATGTATACTGATTAAAAATATTGCATTTTATGTTTGCATCCTCTACGAGCATATTCCTATTTACAGTAAGACCTTGTAAATGTAACATCCATAAAAAGATTAATGGCCGAGATTTGAAGTGTTAAAGCATATCACAGTCTGATTCAAGTAACTCATTACATATTTATAACAAAGTTACATAGTTACCTATGGTTAACTGCACTTACAAAAAATAAGAATTAATGCACTGTCCATTTACCAGGCTTGCAATGAGCAGGTTTTATTGAACCCATTACGAGATTGCTTATAAATATTAAAAAATAAAATAAAGAAAAAACACGGAAAGGTGTAACGTTCAAAGTCCCAGGAATCTAGTGCAGAAGAAAAATTAAACTTCAAGCTAATTTTCTACACAGTTTCCTACTTTATGATACATACTAAAAAGTTTATATCAATAAAAAAATGATAAAGTTTGGCATTTAACAGGACACATTAATGAACACAACACATTACAATTAATCCTGAGCATCCCTTTACATACATTCATTTAAATACTAAAATACATTTTACTTCAGTTCCATTCACCACTGTCCTTGGTGCAAACCTGTGCTCCCACATGAAGGGAGTCATCAGCTTTATTACTTAAAGTCTTTATGTTGAAAAAATGTAATTAACAAATGTGATAAAAAAAAAAAAAATTTTGCTGCCCAGAAAGTTAAGAGAAGAGCATCAATGATCAAGATGGAAGACTGAGTAGTTCCGCAATTGAGCATTTGTGGTCGGCGGCTGCCTCCACCGAGAAAAGATGATCAGCGGGGGTGCCAGGTATCAGACCCCGACAGGCTAGGTCAATGTCTGGTCGAGGGATAAGTCATCAATGATAAAGTAGTGGACAACCTCGAAATATGGAGCTGGTTTAGCAAAGAAATGGGCATAGCACTGGTCAAATGCCAACACCAGAAATGCACACTGGTGTCCAGCACAGAGCCAGGAGTGGGGCTACTGAGCTAAAGACCACTACCCAACATCAGGGCACCCATGATAAGGGATATTAACAATTTGTGTAACTATTTTACACACATTTAGGTGGCATTTCCTCAACAAACCTTTTATTTCCACATAATGTGCTAAAACATGTATTATTTCTTAAATACAAGCATTGTATTGCCAACCTTGTTTGTTTTAAATAACAAGTAACACTTTGAAAATGGTAGCAATTTTGTTTTACAGTTCTGGGCAGACTAATTCCATAATACAATTGTATAATAGCAATGCAGTTGAATGGTTGGTGCCTTCACCAATAGGGTAAAGGGTGCCCTACACAACACTTCTTGGTTGAAAGCTATTCCTCCTGATCCCCCTTTACTTATGCACTTAATAGGGATGTCCCAGCACTCTCCTGATATTAGATGGTGGGCTCAGCCGACATGCCTTGTCACTAGATCAAAAGTGGACAGTGTTTTCTCTAATTTTGTTCTCACTGCTTCGCCATATGGTGCCAGAGATATGGACATTTTAATTTTGTGCTAATCTTTATGGTCTCTACCAAAAGGGCGTGTGCTGCTCCCATGATTCTCTAGGGGAGTGTCCTTAGGCTGCTATGCATAATTATCCTGCAAGCCACACCTCCTTATAAAGACCACAAACATTAGCACTAAATAAAAAGACTCAGCTCTCTGGAACCATATAGGGGAATTGAAAGAAAAAAGGCAGAATACTTGGAGCGGAGGGGAAAATCGGGAATAAAATGAGAAAGAACTGGCTACTTTTGATTTAGTGACAAGTCCCATTGAGTTCAACGTATAAATCACAGTTAACTGGAACTCTCGTCCTCCAGTCTTGGACAAAATCATTTAGGTATGTCAATGCTCAGGATTTTGATATGTCAGAATCAGAGCTCAAACTGCTTGAGCGATATTATATATAGATTTTTTTGTCTGAATAAAAGTAAAACATAAGTGTTTCAAAAGTAGGTGGACATTCACTTTATTGCAAAGCTATCAAAATGGATATAAATTGCATATATTCCATATATTCCACATTATAGTCATGTGATTACTATATCTTATACCCCATCTCCAACCTAAATGTTTAGTTGGCAGTAGGATGGGAGTACTCATTTTGTTGGGCTTCTAGGTGCTATATATGCTCCGCTGCCAACTACACATTTCGATAAAAGCGCAGTTTTAAAATATTGTATAAAGTAATGTTCAAAGTGTATCAGAAATTTAAGATTGTCACTAGTTTATAGTGGACAGTTTTTTTTTTTTTACAAAAGTGTTAAAAAGGCAAGTATCTGTATAAATTACACTATAAAAGCATAGTAGGCGTGATTTAACCGTTCTGAAACACATGAATTTAATGGGTTTTTTTTTATGCAGCTCATAATAAGATCATTGTTCGGAGAGCCAACTACAAACGCATGAAAATGGCAGCTAATCCACTTACCTATATTTATAAAAAAAAAAATAACTGCATTGAAAAGGCTTAAGAAAAATGACAGTCATAAGTTACATAAACTAAAAATATATCTAAAAAGGCACACACTGATATACTGTATTTTTCGGACTATAAGACGCACTTTTCTCACAAGAAAGTTGGGAGGAAAAATACAGAGAGAGTCCAAATGTATGCTTACCGGGGGTGATTGTGGTGGAGCAGGGTCCCTTCCTTAGGAAACAGACGGTGGCAGAAGTGTAAGTTCAGAAAAAAATCACTGCACACGTATAGGAAAAATAATGCTTCAAGTGAGTATTTATTTGATGCTGATAGGCGAAGAGACAATTTAAACGACGTTTTGGCCAATCATTGGCCTTTATCATATAGTTGCCCTTTCAAAATAGCATCATGGGAAAATCAGGTAAGTAGTGTCACCTCAAGGAAACGGCCACAGAAGGCTGGATGTGAGCAGATTGAGATCTTGGCTGGGTGGCGATACCAATCTGAGCACGTGCCACCTCCACGACTTCAGGAAAGTGGTCGCCGGGAAACCAATGATACACTCTGCTCACCACCGACACCAGGCATGCAGCATCGCCACACTTCTACTGCAGCAGGCTTCCTGAGGAAGCAGACACCGCAGACACAGAGCATTGGACCACTGGGATACCCCTTCCGACCCTGATCCACTACCACCGCCAACCGGGTAAGATACCTTAAATTCAGACATCTTATAATTTTTTTTCTATTTTCCACCCCACAATTTGGAGTGCGTCTTATGGTCCAGTGTGTCATAGTCCAAAAAATACGATAACACCAAGTTAAAGTGGCTAAATCTGATTTCTGCATTTCTATACGAAAAAATATAGTGTGGTAGTATTTAAAAATCCATATGCAACATGTATTTAAACAGATCTAAAGCAAGCTATCTATATAATACAATGGATTGGATTTCCCCCATTTACACTTATAAAAAAAAATCTAAAGGATGAGAAAATGTCAAATGATAGCTTTATCGTATACTGTAATGTGGCATTTTCTATAGGAACATTCCCTAAAATTATTTAAAATGGAAAATTCCTTTAGAATGGAAAAAAAACCCCTGTAAAAAGGTTTGGTATTGCAACACTTACTGGTACATGTAAGTGCAGGAGGGGTTTCATGTTCAATCTGAAAGCTTGCAAATTATTACTTGTTTATAGGATCACTTAGCAGTCTCCAGCAATCCTATAGAATGGAGGATACATTTTGGTATTTTATAATATCTTGATGCAAAGACAAGTATAATTTTGGGTTAAAAGGGGTTTTCCCAAAAAGGACATTATCACCTATGCACAGGATAGGGTCTACAGCCGGGGTCACACTGGCGACAAAATCGGACGACTGCAAAGCGATGAAATATCGCATTGCAGTCGGACCAATGTTAATCTATGGAGCAGCTCCCACCATCTGATTTTTTGTCGGCCGTTTTATACGTGCAAATAAAATCGCAGCATGCTGCGATTGTCACCGATTGTGGGTCGACA